>UFQX01001089.1:0-132675 GCA_900497675.1 Arapaima gigas
AATAATAATAATAATAATAAATAAAAACGCGCACACTTCTTTTTTAAAACGAAACGGCACGTCCACTGCCACAAGCGCGCTGCCGTATGTATACATGTTATTACACCTTCAGCTCGTAGCACGTAGAAGATGAACCCGGCGCAGCAGCGCCCGTAAATCCGATGTTTTTGTTGGGCCATCGGAGGCTGGCTGGTGGTGTTCAATATTGCGAGCTGGTAAACTCATATACAGCATATAGAAAACGACCGTAAATTATTGATGAGCGGAATGTACATCCTGCTTTAAAACTAAGCCGTGCAGCTGTGCGACAGACTTCGACAGTGATCGCTTCGGCGACGTAGCCGGACGACCTGTGGAAGTTATTTTTCTTAATAGATAAATCAAAGTATTAAACAAAACAAAATAAATTTATTTCCAACGGGGCTTAAAAAAACAACGGCAGTCCCAGTCTCCTTACGTTAAAGACACTCAACGTTTCATTTGTGCCGGGGATGAATGCGTAACCGAAAAGCGCAGAAAACCCACTGTTTTGCTTTAATTTTGCGCGGCAAAAATTCTCCAATAACAAGCCGGTTTGCGCGTAGCGGTGTACCAATGACAAGGCGTAATGAATCTGTCCAATCGGAGCGCACCTTCTGTGCTTATAAGGCCCCGCTTGGGCGCGCTGCTGTGTTTCACGACAACTCGCTGTAGAGTTTTTAGCGCGATGGCCCGAACCAAGCAAACCGCCCGCAAGTCCACCGGTGGCAAAGCCCCCCGGAAGCAGCTGGCGACCAAGGCCGCTCGCAAAAGCGCCCCGGCCACCGGCGGCGTGAAGAAGCCTCACCGCTACAGGCCCGGCACCGTGGCTCTGCGGGAGATCCGCCGTTACCAGAAGTCCACTGAGCTGCTCATCCGGAAGCTGCCCTTCCAGCGCTTAGTGAGGGAAATCGCGCAGGACTTCAAGACCGACCTGCGTTTCCAGAGCTCCGCCGTCATGGCTCTGCAGGAGGCGAGCGAGGCTTACCTGGTGGGCCTGTTCGAGGACACCAACCTGTGCGCCATTCACGCGAAGAGAGTGACCATCATGCCCAAAGACATCCAGCTGGCCCGCCGCATCCGTGGAGAGCGCGCCTAAGGCGACCGCTGCGGCTCCCCGTTCAACACCCCAAAGGCTCTTTTAAGAGCCGCCTCACTTCTGCCGTGAAAAGAGCGAGATGACGCTTCAGTCACCGCGACGACTATAACGCGCAAATATCTCGCCACTCCGCTGTGCGCTGACCGATAGTCGCCGAACCCGCTAGCGGTTACTTTGACTTCCGTTATTGCGAGAACTCTTCCCGAGTCCGTAACGCTGCCGGCTCTTCGTTACGTTTAGATATACGACTCCTGTGAGGCATCTAACGGACACTCGTCCAAAGTGACCGACTTTAAAGCGTTAAGTAAGCGGACTTCACACTGTCGTTTTCCTGTTCGATGGTAAATGGGCTAATTAAACTAGATCTGTTAATGATTCCGTAGAAGCTGAACTGCGTTCTGCGTGACCTACTTTACACAAATCTCTCTGAACTTGTTCATTCATCTTTACTCCAACTCAGTGCAACGGAGACCATGTTTCGCCGATGCAGTCACACGTTCAGCGGAGACGTGAAGGGCAAAGACCTGCTTATGAAGGATTGGGTTTGGATTTGATTGTAACATTTTTCTCAGTCCGACTGAGCAGTGTCCTATTTATGCGTAAAATTTAGAATAGAATTGGCAAAATTGTTATCGTTGTCACTATAACAATCGGTGATAAAAAATAAAATAAAACTACTTCGGGTCTAAAGGCAATCATGGAACGCAAAATCCATGGTTCATATATTGTACAGTACGAAAATACTGAAGAATATAACACAAGCACCGATGATTTGACGTCATAAAAACGTGTCACTTTTTGTTTCGCCCAGCACATTAACCTATCATTTAACCAGAAACTTTGCTAGCGTGGTCTCAACTAGGTCGTCTCGCTTCGGATAACTAACTGTAGGCATCGCCGACATCATAGTTTCTCTTCGCTGCTGAGTGAGAAAACGCGAGATGTCTGGACGCGGTAAGGGAGGCAAAGGTCTCGGCAAGGGAGGCGCTAAGCGCCACAGGAAGGTTCTCCGCGACAACATCCAGGGAATCACCAAGCCCGCCATTCGTCGCTTGGCTCGCCGTGGCGGCGTGAAGCGCATTTCTGGCCTCATCTACGAGGAGACCCGCGGTGTGCTGAAGGTGTTCCTGGAGAACGTGATCCGCGACGCCGTCACCTACACCGAACACGCCAAGAGGAAGACAGTCACGGCTATGGACGTCGTGTACGCGCTGAAGCGCCAGGGTCGCACTCTGTACGGCTTCGGCGGTTAGAGCTGCAGCTGTCGCGTGACCCGAAGGACGGGAAAAACCCAAAGGCTCTTTTGAGAGCCGCCCACTTGACCACAAGAGAGCAATTTTGTCGTGGTTCTGTATTGCTATTGAAACTCACGTAGGAACGTCTTTAAAAGCTTTTCTATCGCGTCCGTTAGTCATATATTAAGTAGCTTTCACTGTAGCATAGCTGTCTTCTCCCCCCCGAACATGCATCCTGTGTTTTATTGCGGGTTTTTATGCGCGCGTCTGCCGTTCAAACTATTTTGAGCCTCGCTTGTACAGCTACGGTACGAGTTGTGACTACAACATTCTTTGTCAGGTACCGGTTTTAAACCGTCCCGCCTGCTACTTCCATGTTAATAAATTGTCGCTAATCTATTTATCCTTCCCTGTTTCAGCTGCTCTTCAGATGACTATGTGGTTTTAGGTTTTAATATCTATCCGTACGGTATTCATACTGTAAGATACTGAGCGAAGTGTTACCGTTGATCAACTTTAAAGGATCGCTGGTCTAAAGTGCAGCGTTACGTTGTCTTATTTCTCGCTGCATTGCTATCAGACTCCTTTGTTCGTTGGATTCTGAGCGCCAAATTAGACGACCAATAGCATTCGAATGTGAGGAGGCGCGATACCAGCTTCCAATGAGAACTGAGCTGCTTGGCGGAGCTCATCTGCAGCTCGCCGCTTATATAAAGCAGGGTGTTGGCAGGTCGCTTCTACTGTTTCTCGCGAAGTCGCTACTGCAACTGTTGCCGCCGAAATGCCAGAACCCGCCAAGTCCGCGCCCAAGAAGGGCTCCAAGAAAGCCGTGACGAAGACGGCGGGCAAAGGAGGCAAGAAGCGCAAGAGGTCTCGCAAGGAGAGCTACGCCATCTACGTGTACAAGGTGCTGAAGCAGGTCCACCCCGACACGGGTATCTCCTCCAAGGCCATGAGCATCATGAACTCGTTCGTCAACGACATTTTCGAGCGCATCGCCGGCGAGGCGTCTCGTCTGGCTCATTACAACAAGCGCTCGACCATCACTTCTCGCGAGATTCAGACCGCCGTGCGCCTCCTGCTGCCCGGTGAGCTGGCCAAGCACGCCGTGTCCGAGGGCACCAAGGCCGTCACCAAGTACACGAGCTCCAAGTGAGGGGCGCCTAAGCCGCCGGAAGAACCCAAAGGCTCTTTTAAGAGCCCCACCATTTACTCGCGTAAAAGGCAAAATTCTTCTGCATTTAATAAGTAACTATTCGTGAACAGTAAAAAAAAAAAGTTTTTTTTCCCACTCTTGCAATTTTCTGGGGCTGTTTCACAGCCGTTGTCTGCTTTTGCCGCATTTTGTCTATACTTGTGAATAAAACCATTGTAATGTCATTTTCATCTTACGCTGTATAAGGGCTGGAATAGAAAAGCAAGTAGAACTGCTTATAATTTAAAAAAATCTTTGTTCTCAAACTTCATTTCTTTCCTTTTGTTTACAGGTTTGCTTGTTCCATGAACAAGCTAGAAGAGTGTTTCTTTCATTTATAGTGATCTCTTTGGTGTCTCAATCTAGTTTATTACCTCAAAATCCATTCTACCAATTTTTTTTGGATAGAGTGCTTATTTACAAATGTTTAAAATTGAAAAAATAAGTTACCGACAGTCCATTGGACTGCATATCTAAATTAAAATGTTACATTCAGAAATGTTATTTCTTTTCATGCTGATGAAGCCTATAGTTTAGACCTGTTGGTTTCTGAGGTACAGCACATGTAGGTTTTCTAAAAAATACTCAATTGACAAGGATACCTCTTTACTTGTTTCTCCCAGTAAGTGAAGATGCAGGTGAAGGTGTTTCTATTACTTCTCAGGTCAAAATTATAGGCTTCAAAGCACAGTATGCTAGTTGATAGATCTACAAGAGTAGCAACAGAAGTGAACTATATGGTTCTGTCTGACTCCTAGGTTTGTGTTGCTGTATGATTCTCACCAAAGTCATCCTCATGTGAGCCTGGGACACATACAGGACCTGGTTGGCAGAGGGAGGTGCTGCTTTCACGGCTAAGGTCATGTCCTAGGTATTGTACATGTTTTGACATGAATAGGTAAAGATAATCTATATGCTAAACTGCCCTATAGTTGCAAGTTCCTGCTGTCAAGGGTTTGGTATTTTTATATCGTTAAACATGATAAAGTTCAGCCAGTACCCAAAACTTTCAAAAGAGAAATGAAACTGCTTAGCCATGGAATTTCACAGCATTACAAACAATGCCTGTTTGAATTGTTCTGCCCTCCTTCTGCTCATTACTATTGTCGCTTATTCCTGGCCCTTGGCTTCTGGTTTTCCTTGTATCCTTGCATCTTCCTATTTTGATCCTTGTACATCTAAGTGTACTTATATCCCAAGATCTCAACTCCTATGTCTACACATCCCCCATCCCTTGCCTTTGAGCTTGAACAGTTTCCTAGTTTTCATGTAAATTCATTTTAAGAGAAAACAGAAGGGGGGAGGTTGAATTTTTGCTAAAGGTTTTATTTTGTAAACCCTGTTTTTTTTATCATATTTCCTAGAATCATCACATTTCCTAGAATTAACATTCACTTAACTTTGTCCAAAGCCTGTTCTCCTTGTCTTAGGCTATAATAAAATAACGTAGTTGTACGTATTTGTACAAGTCTGTAGTGAGTAATTCAGAATTATTTCCTAGGTGATTAAGAAGTTGATATAATCCAACAATCCATTATACACCCATTTCTGGAGACCGGATCAATAAATATTTTTTGGGGATATCTGGGGTGAAAGGCAAGTTGTCTATGCATAGAAATGGATGCATGGGTGGAAGCTTTATCCGTGAACTGTAAGCCTGGATGTGAATTCATAGCTTCATTTTGTAATATTATGAGGAAATTAATGCCATTGTCATTTTTAAAAATGTAGTATTCTTAATGTTTGTAGCACTGCTGCTTCAGAGCTATTGCCTTGTGTGTCTGTTTACAGAATTTACACATCTTTGCTTTTTGTAGATTTTGCATGTGTCACATTGATCTGTTCTGTGATTGTTTAAATAGTTGTCAGTACATCTATTTTATATCCACATCTGCGATTTGCTCAGAATGCATATTTATAAAAACATCTTGTCACGATATTCATTGTGTCTAAATCAAAAAGGAAAGTACAAACGCTATAATGAAATGTATAGCATTTATGCAAGTGTAAACTCTTTTTTAAAATCCTGTGAATTTCAGAAATAGACACTGTTTTAGCCATAGTCAATCACATCAGCTAGAGGATTTACCTCTTTGTTAAATAGACAAATAGTGCTTTGAATTTTGCTTAAATAGCATGAAGCCATGGACCCAACCTGCCTTGTGTCAATAGTTCAGGCTGCTGCTAATGGTGTGGAAAAAGTTCCCTTGGCACACCTTGGGCCCCGTAATATTTTTGTATTGTTTCTGAGTATGTGCATCCTTTTATAGCCCCAATTACAAATCTTCTAATGGTTACTTCCAGCACAAGTCATCTCAAGCTGGTTCCATGAACATGACAATAAATTCAGTGAACTTCAGTGGCCTCCCCAGTCACCAGATCTGAATCCAATAGAGCACTTTTGGGATGTGAAAGAATGGCAGATGGGCAACATGATTGTGCAACTGACAAATATGCAGCAGTTATGTGATGGAATCGTGTCAACATGGAGCAGAATCTCTAGGGAATGTTTCCAGCACCTTGCTGAATCCATGTCATGAAGAATTCAGGCTGTTCTGAGAGCAAAAGGGGCCTTCCCAGTATTAGAATGGTGCTCCTAATAAAGTGGCCAGAGAGTAATCTTTGCACTACAGTAAATCAGAGCACCAAGAGGAAACTAGAATGTTCAAATTCCACACAGAATTATTGAGGACAGTCCAGGTGCTTTGAGCCACTGCATCATTCTTAAATCAATATTATCAGTAATGTTCATCTATTATTTAGGGAAATGTTAATGCAGACAGCAATTTCCATGAAAAAAAATGTACTATTATGATGTACAGGTAGCCATGCAGCATTTCTATACAAGTGATTGACTCATTTTTAAAAATTTACTCACCTAGCGTCTTTTACAATTGAAATGTCCCTTCGAGTCAGTCAGAACAAGACTAAGATTCCAGATAATTAAGAGAAATAAATCAAATTTCCCCGTAAAAAGGAGAATAAATATAGCTGTTTATTTTAAAGTAAAATAGAATGTTGTGGAACGTCAACATATTATTAGCATATTATGACTTTAATCTTAGTTAATAATTATTATTTGTATTACATAAATAGCTCATTGGGACAGCTCTATGGCATTCTACTCAAAAACAGAATGATAAATAAGTGGCTGTCCTATTCTTCATATAATTGATATGTAATACCATAAAATATCTATTTCACTAAATAAAGCAACTATCTATCTAAGTTTACTGGTGTATGGTTCTGTTTTCTATACAACATTCAATACTGAAATTCTAATATGTGTTCAGGAATAAACAGACTAGTCTATATTTTTCCTATTCAGCATCCTCAGCTTATATATCCATATAGCACTGTGAAAAATACAGTTTAGACAAATGAATAGTTCCACCAAGCCAGTGTGTCCTTCATTAAACCTTCAGAACACCTGTTTCTAAACTGAGTTTTAAGTGATGAGGGTTCTGTAGAACTTTTAATCAGTAGTTGGAGGAGCTAAAATTGGGACTACAAAAGCTAGATTCTTTATTCTAAACAAAACTTTCCTAAATTATAAAACTGTAAAGCTTACATATCAGGCATGTAGAGAGTGATACAAAGTTAGTTGCTCTCCAGCATGGCCACTAGATACATGTTTCATAAACCTGAAATTCCTCTTTTGTTCATGGAGGAAACTGCTGAAGATATATTAAGCAGTCTGCTAAAGAAGGACATTTAAATGTCTAGTCTGTTGACTTTTTCAGCTTCTTTTCCAGTCTATATTTGTCTGCAATTCCACTGTTACAGGCTGATTTCTGGACATACCCAGTTCACCTGAGTGGCCATCACACCTACAATCTGTTAACAAAATAAGCGGCTGTGGGGGGTAACTAATTTAGGGTGAGGTTGTTGGCTCTGCTGATATGTCTGCTTAAGTTATTGCTGTCTTTTGCAATTCAACTTCATATTTTAGCTGATGGTTCTTTGTCTCTTTTGTTGTTAGATTTTTTTTTTGTGTGAACTGTGTGAAGATGGGGTAGGATTAAAAAGCATTTAAAATACTCCTTGCCTGTTCAAACTCTGGCATGCTAAAACTGTCTTTCACGCATTTCTTCCTGTGGTGAAATGCACAACAACACATTGACACCAAAAATCCAGTAATGTTCAACAGCTAGAAATGCAACATAAGGGCTTAGAGAAAATATGGTGATCACATGTCCTAGAAAACTCCATCTTAAATGGTTAGTTTTCAACCAGCATCTGAGAGATTAAAAAGGGTTAGTCAGTAAAAGCACTTTTAGGTGAAGTTCATTTTGGGAAAAAAGTCTCTGCTAAATGCATGTTACACAGTACATTTTAGCTGTCTTATGTCACATCCATTTTAGCTAATCTCACGTCTGTTTTCCCTGAAATGCTGCCAGCGTTGCTTCTCATACTTGCCAAGCATGGACTTGCAGCCAGTGTCGACTTCTAATGTGACAAAGTCTGAGAGAGATCTGTACCTTTGTACAGAAATAATCGTTCACAAAATGCAGGAAGAAATTGCACTTTATCCAGTTTATTTAGCTTATTTAGCTTCTATTGTCTAAAACAATGTCGAATACAGCAGTATAGTCTTTCCTAGCTGCAGCTATCTGCAATATTTTTATTTGTAGAATGTCCGTGAGGGATAGGAAGCTCCTAACACTTGGACCCCCAGAGGTTAATTTTTCTAGCTCATCTTTTGTGGTTGGAAGTTTTTGTTTCCTTCCATTCCGTTGCCAGCAGGGCTTTTTTGCTTTTTTGCCAGTATAGTTCCTTTTGTTAATAATTTGTAGCTAATAATTTGTAGGTTACTTTATATTTGTATTTTTAATCTGTTGTTCCATGCTCTGGGTTACTGTGTGAAAAATGTTCTATAAAAATAAACTGAACTGAACTTGTCTCCTATAAATGGCCCTTTTATGATGTATTTTGATTGGAAACAAGCACTAAACAAGGAAAAGAACACCCCGGAGAGCTATACAGAGCTAGCAGAAGTAGCCACACATCCACTCACTCTGTATGGACAATTTAAAGTCACCAGTTCACTGGAAACACATGTCTTTGGATTATGGGAGAAAACTCATGCAGACATGGGGGACAATATGCAAACTCCACACTGGCTGTGCCAGATTCAAACTCTTCTCCAAATGTCCCAAACAGTTCAAACAGCCGAGGGACTGTGGGGCATCAACATTACTGGCTGCCAATTGCTGCTAATGCCATGTCGATTAAATTTTTTTTTCCTGAACTTTAATAATATGCTATGCACCCTGATCCTATATCATATTCTTAATCACATCTAAGTTGAAATTCAATTATGAATACAGCTGTTTCATACTATATTTTTCCTGTAATTATTCCAGTTGTAAATAAACAAAAAACAATAAGCAGGAAAATACAGATTATTTTCATTAGAAAAATATAGATAAACTAAATGAAGCAAACTGTTAATGGCTGCATGATATAGCTGTGAATCCTTCTTTCTTTACCTGCTGTTGTGTACGCAGTGGAGATGATCACCACAAAATGTGCATATTAGTCCTTTTAGAGTCTGAAGGAGTCTGAGGTTTCTGTTGCATTTTTTAAAAACTTTTTTCACATGCAATGTAGAGCAGGCATGGTACACTTTCACATAAAGTGTAAAAAAATTAAATGTATACATATATTTATACTTCAGTAAATTTGGCTTTTTTGAATATTGATTCCTGACATTTCTGTAAACAATGTAGCTCCTGGAGCAGCACTGCTAGACCAGAGTTGAACACTGGTAGGTCTCTCGGGGTTTTTCGTAGTTGTGACCATTAACAAACATATGCTCGTGAGCATGGTGTCATCCAAAAAATGACATAGTCATTAAAGTGTATCATCATTCAGTAGATGTTACATTAACTAGGCAATGAGTCTGCAACAGAAAATTATTCAGATGAGAGAGATTGAAATATATCTGGCTGTTACGAGAGCAGAAAAAGAAATTAATGTAAAAGACATTTTGAGACCTTTCTTGAAACCTGGAAGGGTTTCGGCATTTCTGAGGTGAGAAAACACACAACACCATAGCGAGGGAAAAACCAAGAATGGATGCTGATTTGAACTGATTTGGTAGTGAACCACTGGAGGTTAGGAATGCAGAGCTCTTGCTGCAGTTTAAGGAATGCTCAGGTGTTACAGATGTTACATGGCTGTTCTTTCCACAATCTTGGAGTCCATATCCAGTATTCTGAACATATTTATGTTATAATATATTTTCATAGCCTTGTGTCTTAAAAGATAGTTTGTGCATTCAGCAAAAAATAATGCAAACCTCGAGCACTTACTTGTTTCCATCTCCATAGCCACTGAAGTATAGACTTACTGACACAGCAACAATAATGCCAGGGACCAGGTACCCAATAAGCATTAGGTATCCACAGCGTAGAATTTGTTTTTCTTGATAACCTTCATCCCTTTCAGCCTTTTCATTAGTAAGAACAGCAGTACCGACTCCGAAAACATCCACATAAAGCTGGCTAGGAAGAGGTAATGCAGTGCAATAGCAATATATGAACACAAAACCAGAAAGAAGAAATGCAGTACATCAGAACTGATCATGCAGAAAACCCAGTGGCAAATTAAGGATTGGATTGGATTTATACAGAAGTGTACTTTTAGATGTATTAATGAGTTGTTTCTCACCAGAATGACTTCATGAGAGAAACTCAGTTCATAATATGTAGGTATTAAGGAAGTATCTAGCCCCACTCATAGTCTCAGTTGCAAAAAACATTTTCAACATTTAACTGTCTCTTTTATTTGAAAGATGAAAGACAAAGCAGAGTCTTTCGTGGAAGTTGTGGTAAACTTGTTATACCTGCTATGACAGATGGCAGCATTTCTTTAAAGCTGGTGATCCTATTCTGGCATCACTTGGATCTAAATCTTTTGCTACAGTTTCTGATGGTAAACAGTTTGTAATTGTCTTCTAGCATCCAATGATAAACCAGAAATGCCAGATGACTGTGAAATGAGACATTATTGTTCATGAAAGGGTTTGAACATTGAGCAGAGCGGTAACAGAGAATCAAGACTAATAAAGAATGACTAGGTGTCATAATAAGGAAACCATTAGATTATGCTAAGCAGTGACGTGGGAAAGTTGCTTCAGTTAGTAACAGCTCATATCCATAGTAGCTGAATGTTACTTTCCTAGCATAACCCAGCAGCACTTACGGGAAAATTGTGCCATGGTATTGCTCCATTATAACAGCTTTAAAAGAGACTCACTTATTTTACAAAACTGCATACAAACACAGGAGAACTTTAGTTTACAAATTATAAATGTTATGTTATGAATTATTAAGGAAGAACTCCAGTTAAACTGTTCTACAAACACTCAGAATTGCTGCTCTCCAAGTGCAAGTGATCATGTAGCTTATCTTCTATGTTTCTTGTGTTTCTTGACTTGCCCAAAAGCTCATTTTAAAATCAGTTTTTAATCAAATATTTTTAAACTACCAGAATTTACCTTATTGTGTTTTCTGTCTGCACCAGTCAGGAAGAGGAGATGAGCCAGAAACAGGGAGATGCAGAGGTGGAGGCGAGACGTGTTGTCAATCTTTGATGTCCGATACATGAGAATGAAGGTTAAAATGGCCATGGCAAGGAACCCCAAGCCTATGATTTCAAAGATTTCACTTATCCTTGTCATTTGTTTACCACTCTGAAAATAAATACTCTGTGTAATTCTCATTTGTAAGTACTGTTGTGCACCCAGATTCAGTCCACAACTGGTCCATTTCTCCACCATTCCAGTACACCCAAGTCGCAATTCCATTTTCTTGCTTCATCTGGATATAGCAAAGTTGTACACTGATTATGAATGGATCAATTATTATATTAATTATTATATTATTATATTCATTCCTTAACTAGGTAAATAAACAAATAACACTGCATTTTATAATAAGTAAAGTGGAGCTGCATTTTAAATAACATACAGAAAGGAAATTTTATATAGTGATATACATATAAATACACACACACACACATATATATTCAACATGTTTCACATAATATCATATTTTTTTGCAATGTCACGTCTTTGCATTTCATTCCCATTAGCATTCAGCTGAAGGATTCTCCACTTAATCCAACTGAAATCATTCTGATTTCTGCAAAAAATAAATCATTGTATGTACTGTACAACAATATTAAACTAAAATAATTGTTTTTATGATATATTTTGATATTATACCTAGGTTTTCCATTTCCAGTTTTATTTACACTCTGTGGTTCCTTGTCAATTAAAAGAAGTGCAACAGTTTCTGAGATCCTCATAAGTTTAATAGCTACTTGAAGGTTTTCATGGCTTGCCGATTTATCAAAATACTGAAATGCTATGGTTAAATAATTTATTGCTATCTGTGGAAAAGAAGCATAATAATTAATTTTACACAGGATAAAATTTGAACTATTTATCAGCAGGGAAGCAAAATAATGTAATGTTACTGGTAAACAACAAAATGTAGGAGTATTTGAAACATTCTATTTGTTGGATTTAACTTTGCTTTAGCACAATAAAAGGGTCAACTTCATCCTCAATTTTATTGCCACCTTTTAAAGTATCAGGAAAATTCAACCCTGAGACAAAGATGAGTAGTCTATATTATAGCCAATATGAGGAGGTCTTAAACAAGGTTGTCTCTGGAAACACTGGCCAGGATAAAACATGGACCGAATGCCACTTTATTTTATTATGTTTAATTAACCTGAAGCAGTATTAATCCATATACTAAAATGACTGAAAATAAAAAAAACCCCACAATTTCCACAACCTCCTATTCACTTTGTACTTTTGCCTGTGCCTCACCTGCCACTGAGGACATTAAACTGGCCAAGAGGAAGCAAATGGCTCATCATATAAATGTTTGGGAGGATTTGATCAATTTCAGTTTGGAATCAAAGTATACTATTTGTTTTCATTTTGTTATTTATATATTCTCAAATATATGAATAATAAATAAAAATAAGCTGCACATAATTAGTCAAAGAAATTGCCTCCCCCCACAAAATAGAATGCTGAAGAAAAAACTGTGGTCTCATGGTGATATTGACAATATGATAAAGAATATGCATAAAATCAACTTCATATCATAAACTGCACTTAGTGTAATTTTCTTGGGATGTTTTACAGTTTGTATCTACACTGGGCAATGAACATTCCCTTTAATTATATTTACATTTGAACATTGCTAACAAGTACAATCCTTTACTAAAGAGAAGCAAACATGTTCAATTCTGTCCAACTTCCCACATTTGTTCCATTTAAAATTATTCATATGAAATACCATATAAATTGTAATACATATGAAATTATTCATATGGCCTTTGAGCTCACATATCTGTATTTATAAAGCTCAGTATCTGCTTGTCTATTTGTGTTTGTTGGTTCCTTATGCAGCCACAGATTTGATGTTTTGCACACAGGTACTTATCACCCTAACTGAGGTTTCTGCATAGTCAAGTTCATTCAAGTATTTAGAAAATGTAAAATTCAGTGTCTGACAACACATAGGTGTTTTGATGTCACATGCTGCATGTTCAGAGCATAGGTACGTGACACTGATGAATTTTTTCAGACCACACACACACACACACACACAGACACACAGGGGCGGGGTCACTGTGATTATCCTCTCTCTTTTGTCTGCTCCTGCCTTCCCCTAAATGGGCTTAACAAAGACCTGGTGTGAGCCATCCAGTGCCCACGGCTGCCTCCACCTCTGTACTGCACACATTAGTGATGTAAGTGTATTAAAGTTTCCTACTTGACTACGATTGGCAAGACTTTCACACTTTGGCATCTGCATGATCAATAGCACTAAAATACTTTTTACCTTTTCACTGTCACAAGTTTTATGACCTGGGCAGGGCAGAGAAATCGAACTATTCATTGTCTAATTCAGAGATTCTCAGCAACCAGGGCTAACCATGTCTGTGGGTAGCATAGAAAAAAAGATTGTTGGCATTTACCTATTTGAGTGATAAAATGTAAAACATCGGAGTCATAGCTGATGCGGTATTTCACGTCATATTGTGTGTTTGATTTTTACGGAGGATTGCATATTTCTGCCATCTGCTGTTAGCAAAATATATATCACTCAATGTATAGCAGACATGTTTTATGTACTATATTAGAGCCACTAGGTAATAACTGACTCCATCAGTCCATGGTAAAAATGTAAACGTATTATCAGGACTGAAGCACAAAAAGGTTAAAAAGCATGGATTCATCTGATTTCAGGATACCGGTCATACCCATACACAAATCTTATAAAATCTTTAATGCATTCTATACTGATTTTTTTTTCAGTAAAAAACATTGAAAAAATTCCTTGTGAACAGATACAGTAATATAAATTCAAATACAGCTGAAATATGTAAAATCTAAAAGAAACTGGGTAGCATTATAGAATTTACTCAACCTTTTGTATCATTTTATCGACATTGTTTCTCTGTTATTGTTGTTGACATCCTATTAATCTATTAAAGGTATACATATAAAAAAGATTACTGCTATACCTACTTTTACATGTACTTTCCCACATTTGCCATGAGGGTCCAGGAAAGAAGATGTATCCATCCAAGCAGTAACATTTACAAGCACTTGTATTTTTACAATAAGAATTTAAACTACAGGCTGAGCAATTTTCAGTGCAGTCTAGGGAAGAAAAAATACACCCTATGTTGTGTTTTAGATGCATTCTCCAATAATTTATTATTTATCCAGAACATGGATTAGCAGCACAGAGAAATAGTGCAACTTACAATGAAATTATTAAGATACACCTAGGGTTAGTACAGCCCATGAGTTTAGGATTGGTAAACATGCTGATGTTGGTCTTTTTGGATGCCTGCTACTAGGTATCATCATAACTTTGATTTCTGTCACACCTACAGGGTCAGTCTAGAAGTCTGAAACACTTTCTGAAAGCTATTTTGTCCACATTATATATCACAAGAAGGTCACCCAATATGTCTTTTTAAAGACATGTAAAGCACTTCTGTGTTGCCTGGATGTACTAAGACTTTTGACCAGTATTATACCCTGTCTTGTTGATAATTCCATGTGACACCTGTTATCAGATTGCTTGCTTCAAAGTGAGCATTCACACCTTTGACTTTCTGCATCACATTGAAGCTCCTTCTTAGTCATCTGCCTTAGTATTCAGTTATTGTTATTTTTAGCTTGCTGGTGTGTATAGAACCTACATGTTTTACAGTGCTGTGATGTAGTCCACTATTTTGACATTATTTTGACCTCTGATATTGTTCTGACCTGCACTGACCTACCTGCTTGCCCCTGACAATTTGTCATCTCCACACTTGGTAAGTGAAAGTGCTGCTTTGTTGCATGGTGTTGTCTTTACTGAATCTTTGCACTAATGAAGTATATTTCCTTTAACTTTATCTTGTGTTGCCTGGTCAGGCTGGGGACTATTAGATGTGCCCTGTTGAAATTTGCAACTCCATCACCAATGACAGTATATTAGCAAAGTTAATAGGGGCACAATCCGTACAGCATTAGCAACTCTGGATAAAGACACAAACCAGATGGTTCCAGCCACAGATGAAGTTGCTAATTATAGCAACTAAATAACAGTACTAACTATAGTCAAAGGAACAAACAAAATTAGTTAAATATCAGTGGCAAAAAACAAAAGCAGAAGCCAAATAGCATCATCTGTGATGGATGGTAGCACAAACCAAAAGCAGGATTGCTGCCAAACAACAGTCTGAAACAAACAGTATTTCACTGATAAGTGAATGAATTACTGACAAGGGACCAGTGACATATGACCTAAGTGATTATATGCAAATAGATGTACATTGTGCCAGAATAGAAAAGCTGGGTCACTGTACAAGCAAAATGAAGTAAATCTCAACTGGTTCAAGGAACCTTACTTAGTAGACCCACCCACTAGAGGACAGGAGAAAAGAGCAAAGAGTGCACTAGAAATTGCCCTCAGGAACAAGTGGAAGTAACACTGTGAGTATGACACAGCAGAAAATGTCACGTAGGAGCAAAAAAGCATAGTGGTCATGGGTTATTTTCCCGATTATCTCCCTGGCTCTTTCCCTGGTTTTCTGTGCATCTAGT
Source organism: Arapaima gigas (assembly GCA_900497675.1). NCBI lineage: Eukaryota > Metazoa > Chordata > Actinopteri > Osteoglossiformes > Osteoglossidae > Arapaima > Arapaima gigas. The sequence continues at coordinate 15,687 of UFQX01001089.1, forward strand.
AATATCTACAGTCTTGCCCAACAAGTTGATGGCTTCACCTGCTAAAAATGTGGACCTTGTCAAGAGAATCAGAGCACTGGAGGAGTAGAGCGGGACCCTGTGACTTATTAGACGGGAAAAATAATTTCTTGATTTTGTTTGCCAGAATATGTACACAAATTCGGACTCTGGCATAACAAACCCTCCTGGGCTGCTCTCCCTCTCCCTTGTCCATTCAGCTCTGTGACTTCATGACTGATTCCCTGCCAATGTCTCAACACTGTGGCTCTTCAGTTACCACCAGGTGAGGATCTGGGACCTGTAAACCGAGGGCCCTTGTCCAGTAACCACTGAGGACCTAGAGCCTGGCTGAAGTTCTAAAAAGTATGTCAGTCCGTACTGATAGGGTGCTTGTAATTGTTGTTTCTACTCTTAGAAAGGCAAAGTTTTCAAACAACTTACCAGCTATTGCTACTGTTAAATGTCAGTCCCAAGGCATAATAATGAGACTTAGCTCAACATATTGCATAAAAAACAAGTTTTTGCTCTGGCTGCTCATGCTAGTGCTAATGATACACTACACTCAACAGTCACCAACTGTCAGAGGTGCTGAAGAAAAGGTTTATGTCACTGTGTAATAAAACAAAAACAAAGGATAAGAAGTTGGTGGTTTCAAGGCCTCTGCAAATATTTTAGATTTAATGTAGTTTATAGTAGGCTGCACTCTCTGAATCACTGGTTGGACAGCTGATATGCTATGAAACGTACAGCATTTAATAACTTTGGTGACTTTTGGGAACCGAGTCCCTTCTGGAGATATACCAGGCCCTCATTCTACTCCCTGAACAGGCTTTCCATTACTGAAACAGCACGGTTCTCTGTGGCCTGGGGCCTGTGAGTGCTGACTGATAATAAACAGAGTATCTAGCAGCCACTGGCCTGGGTACAGATGGTGTCTCCCTCAGTTTTCAACTTTATTATGCCAGACACTCTGAATGCATCCACACATAAAACCACACTAGAATCCCCAGTAGGGGTGGCAAGTCACTGGAACTTGGACCCCCAGAAGTTTATTAACTTTTTTGTTTTTCCTCTCCTTTGTTCCTAGTTGGCTTATTTAGACAGTTATCTTTCTTTATAGCCTAAGAGCACATAATCTGTGTCAAGCCTGCCTGATGTTCATTCCCTGAACCTTGGTTCAGCAGTCTGTATGACCCAAGACCACTGTATAAAAATAAATCAAATACTGAATTGAACTGAATGATACACAGCTGGCTGTAGGTGGGCTTTGGTCTAATTCTTCTCTGTGCTTGATGTGTCTTTTATGTGAAATGGATTTTTACAGACTCCAACAGGATTTTTCTTTTTTGCACTTATACATGTACTAAAGCAGATGATCCACAAAATATAACTATGTTACCTGAACATTTCAGCACAGTGTAATTGGCAAGTGAGGTCTCAGAGTAAATCCTACAGTCCCTCAGAGATGATTCTGTCCCTGTGCATCAGACATATAAAACATACGCACTGCTCCTATTTGCCACCAGTTCTGCACGTGCACATCCCAGCTGTGTGCAAACTAGGTCTGGACCATTGTTGAATAAATAAAGGTTCACCCAGGATCCATTATAGAAGTGTTGTACAGTTCCAGAGCATTTGTCTTTTCCACAAATCAGATTCAAATTATCTTCATGCAAAAGAAAAGCGTTAAATAACAAAACATTAAAAACCATGCATATATTACATACCAGCCACTACATAAATGATGATGATCACTGTAGTGTAATAAAGACATTGAGTGCATTGTACATGTAAAACCTGTTTATAGCACTGAGTTTTGTTTTTTTCTCTTTTTTTAAAACCGTCATTGGCACAGAAATGTAACAGTCTCTGCTGGTTTGTGTTTTGTTTGAGTTATGTATTCTTAAAATGCTGTTTTCTTTGCTCTCTAATTGTCTGTTGTGATATAGATTCCCAAGTTTCACAGATGAAAATTCAAGGTACAATTTTGTAGATGAGTAGAAAATGGATAGTACCTGAACACACAACAGTCATTGATTTGGAGCTGTTGGCAGCACAGATTGGGCAGGGTTGAAAGGAACAGGACTGCAGGGTAGATTCACCACCAGAACAGAGAGCCTTCTGCTCAGATCCTGAGGTCTCAAGGCTTCCAGATGCCAAAAAGTTTCCACATTTTATCTGACTGCACACAAGTTCCGATTGCCTATTCAACCACCCAGTTTCATAGACAGAAACCCACTGGTTGTTAAAGAGCAATTCCACTGTCCCTTTGCACTCATTTGAACCATTTACCAGGCACACATTGCCTTCAGGAAAAAAAGAACAAAAATCAGATAAGATTAGATGTCTTTTTTGCCTGATCACAAGGAATTTTCTGCTCATACAGAAATAGTTTTCTGACTTTTAATTAAATCAGTCACGGAAATCTGATTTTAACCCCCATCTGTGCAGTTAAAAAATAATATCGATATACTGCCAAGAATACATATCACATCTTATATTCCATCTACTTCTCCTGTTGAAATTATCCATTTTCTGAAAATCTGTATCACATCTAACAACATTACTCTATGTTTAAAATGTTGTCTTTCCAAAGAAACAGTGGTAGTACTGCAAACTAAATTACATAAATTAAAATAAAATCTAAAAAACCTAAAACAGAAGACCTCTAGACCTCCCTGGAAACCATTTGCTCTGCAACACCCCCTCCATCTGGCAGCTGTTTACAGACATAACAAGAATCCCCCACAATAGGCACCATTGGCACAAATCCAGAGTACCCACAACAAGCTCTGATCAACTCAAAATTATGATTATTATTATAACATTCTACACAACTATTTACAGTAACACACAGCACCATTACAGGATAAAATTGATTCACAAATCTTGTATGTACCTTTGTTCTTGTTGTTTTTTCCCTTTAACTCATTTGTTCAACACTACCTAGGTGTGGTGATTTGAGCAGGATAAACACTGTAAACAGCAGTTAGTTAATTAGAAAAAACTTCTAGAGCTCTGCATGAGCTGTAAAAGCACTGTGACCATGGAAATGTTTTGGGATAAAAATATCAGAAATAATATTGTGGTCAGTATTTTTGATAAATAGCTCAATCACTCATTAACTGCAACTAATGGCCAATCTCATGCCAGCACAGTCCGAACAGTCAGCCGAGCACACAGACGAGGTTACACATCAGGTGACCCGGAAGACTGAAGCTGTACGCACTGTGCAGAAAGTCTCAATATGCATGCAGTAAAACACTAAATTAGCAAAAGAAAACCAAAGAAAACACGCCTTCCAACTGGACCTGAGTGAAGTAAAAAGGAACGTGGCAAATGTGGAAAGGTTCAACACCAAAGGGAGGAAAAATGTTCTGCATCAAAGTCCACCTGTAACAAACGTCACAAAGTTGTACATTGGACCAAAGTGTGCTATAGCAAAGCAGCGAATGAAGTCATGGAGAGATTATAGCTGACAGCTTGGTTCTTGGAGTTTTACAGCAATTCCGGTAGGCATGATGAGCAGTGGACAGAGTACCTTTTAATCAGTGCCACCCCAGTTCAGAATAGATTTGAGATGATGTTAGTGTGATCAGTGAAGACACTTCTTAATTCACTGATACTGGAAAGGATGCTTTAACCATCCAGCATCTCATTTAGTAGTCCCGGTTGTAGTCTTGATTGAAAATCTATGTGGCCCTAGGCCAAGGAGTGTTCACACAAGTGTGCACGTCTCAAAACCTATACGTCTCCTTTCTTTCCCTTCATCACGTTCCTGAACTTCCTGTTTGTTGTTGCACTGAAACTCACCAATTTTCATAACAACTAATTATCATTTCTTGCCATTTAAAACTGTAAACAATCTCTTCCACTTGAATTTACTCAATCATCAGTCTCCATAGGTTCATGGCAACACCCAGGGCCAGTATCTTCCCTGTAATTTCTCATAATAGTAAAACAATTCTTTAACCAATACAACAGGCATGAAAGGTGAGTCACAGCTCCCTTTGACACTGCTACAATACATACATGTATAATTTAATTTTGTTTTGCAATTTTTTTCCCCCTTTTTCATGATCTGAATGTATTTGACACATATATTATATGGTGAAAGATGAACTGGATGTTTGGACTGGGGCGAGTCAATTTTGGATATGCCTACGCCCAGACCTTGCAAGGCTGGATGGATTCAGCCATCCTCCACCTTAGTTTACCTTTGAAGAACTCCCGGGCTACCATTTTTATCAAGGCCACCCCCTCCTTCCAGTTATTTATGTGTGAACTGGGGACATAAAGCTAAGGATTATACTAATATAAAGTGTCAGAGGTGTTTGCAGGTAGGCCATGTGGCTAAGAACTGTGCTGGTCCTCACCACTGCACTCAGTGTGGGAGAGAGGGCCATCTCTCCTGCAGCTGCCCTCAGCAGAGGCCTCCCGAGGCTCCAGCAGAGACAGCAGCAGCCAGGAAGGAGGAGAAATTGAGGACTGTGGAGGATCCGAAGAAAATGGTTGCAAGGACAGGGACGGTGCCAGTGATGGTGGCCAACAGAGGTCGGCACACTCTGATGGGTACAGTCCTTGCCTCCCCAGGTGGATTGAGATCTGTCCCTCCTGGTCCAGTTGCTAAGGTAAAGGACAACAGTGAGACCAGGTGGAAGAAGCGGAGCAACGCACCTTTGCTGACAGATGCTACACTGAAGGGCCGAGAAAGCACCCTCCTTCCCTGCTAGGAATGAGGTAATGAGTGGAACTATTAGGAAACCGCCCCCACCGTCCTCGGTGTCAGAATACTCCTTGAGTAGATCCAAGGAGTCTGATAAACATCGTGGGAGGGAAGAGACTTAATATTGTATAGATTTGGACCTATTGTTTTGAGTAAGTGAAGGCAGATTATGATGCCTTTTGATTGTGATTGATTTTGAAATGAGTGTGTCTGTATTATTGTGGTTGTGTTTTTTTGGTGGTTGTATTTTATTTTTAAAAAAATGAGAAATGTGTACTGTATGAAAAAAGAGTATTTTCTCCTTTCTTATTATACTTCCATTGATGGCATTACTAAGAAGTTCTACAATCTGAAAACTAATGTTTAAGAATTAAGTTAGAAAAAAGGAACAACAAGCAGATACCCTACCTCTTCAGTACAGCATATCCTAACATTTCCTTTCCCAGAAAACTTTGCCTGCAACATCATGCAGTTATGGGGTAATGATGCATCATATAATGTTTACATACGGTGGCAGTTTTTAATAAAACTTTATTTTTAAGCATGGCTTTGTATTTTTTACAGGATTATAATTTATTTTTCGATTATAGAGGCAACATTTACTTTCCTCGTATATTGCCTATGTTCACCTAATTTTAAAAGTAACCCTGTAGAAGTGTGACAAAATGTAATTAAAATAGATACGTAATAATTAATAAATGTTATAATCTTAGAAAATGCATAACTTAAGTATTAGTAATAGGAAGTAAAACCGTTTTTAATTCCCACTCACCTTTACAGGTATCCGCGGGATTGCGGAAGTAATTGCTAGATTTAAATTGAAAAGCCGGGAGGTTTTCCTGTGAGGTCTCGTTTGGGTTGTGGGTGAACCTGGAAATCCTAAATTCTTGTCAGCACGTGTCTGGACCCTGCTGACATGTCTTTGGATCCCTCAGGGGGACAGGAGCCCCCGCTTCCAAGCAAATAATGGTTATGTATTTCTTTGTAAACCCACGCCCGTTACACACATATTTCTCTATATTGTTCGGCGCTTGCAACAGCACAGTTACAGTTCAGTTAACTATCATCTGTATATTATAAATTTATTAGTGGACATGTTAACTTGAAATGTTAAAACGAAATTATTGTTCTTTTCAGAAAGTGGTCATTACGACGTTAGACAGAAAAACATCATTACCCATAATCCCACATTGCGGAAGTTAGTGCGTGAAAAACGGGCGTAAGACCGATTGTCCTTATGTTGGCATTTTGACTATGGCTGCTGTGACAGATACCTGTTCTTTCTCGTCTTCTTCAAAGTGCATCACGAAGCACTTGAACCTGACCTACTACGTTGATTTTGACAGCCATGTACTCAAAGGGAAAGTCGCTCTAACCATTGAAGTGCTGGAGAATCAACTTTCTACACTGGTATGATGTTTAAAAAAACGTAGCATCTAGTTAGGAATAATCTTCACTGACTTTTAATCGAAGAGTTTGAAATGAATGAATATGATTATAATGTGCGCGCTAATACAGTTGTGCGTGATCCTTTTGTTGATATGTACAGGTTTTAGTGATAGGTTTTGATTTCAATTTTGAAGCAGTTAATTTATTAGAACACGTGGTTCTCAGCAAACAAAAAAAAAATCACGTTATCATTCGACAATGTTAACTTCTTCATTAACCAGACGCTTTTCTCCCGGAGAACGAAAGTGTAGTTCACCGACTGATGGGGGGATACGTTTTATTGAAATGAAATTTATTTAATGATCTTCGACGTGTTCTCTACTGTGCATTTTGTAGTTTAATTTATATATTGCATGATCGTGAGAGGTATATTACAGGTTATTCGAGGTATTCCATCAGATCACCTGTGGTTTTTGCTGAACCTTTGTGCATAGAGCCATATTAATGACATTATTGAGCCCAGAGAGAACTTTACCAGGCAGGCAGAGTGAGAAGATTGAGTATTTGATCAAAGGTTGAAATATCGTTTACTGGTGTCCATAAAAGCATATTAGATCCTGTTTTCTACCTTTTGATTGTTGTTGTCTTGATCAGCAAGTATTTTCTTTCTTTCTTTCTTTCTAACAGACTCTTGACACAAAGGACCTGAAGATTTTCAAGGTGATTGTGAATGGCCAGGAATCCAAGTTTACCCTTGGTACTCCTGACATCATAAAAGGATCTCCCCTGGAAATCTCACTGCCCTTTGAACTCTCTCGGTAAGAACTGCACTGATTTGTAATACCTGTAGATAAAATTGGGTATATGGATGTAACAGCTTGAAATTTAAGGGTGACTTATAATGTTAGGTTTGAACAAAAAGAAGATTCTAATGTGTATGTACCCATTCCTTAAGTAGGGAGTTTTTACTGGTGCAGTTTAATGTAAGTACTTTGCTTAAGAGTATTACAGCAGGTAGAGTCATCAAACTGCCCACCTTCAAATTCCAAGGTCAAAGCTCAAATACTAACAGTATTAGAATTCAGAACTATGTTGCATTTAAAATATTGATGTATGTGGTAGGGCTGGGTATGGTAAGTGCAGTTTTGAACACTAGGAAAACATAAAATCATACAGACAGAGTTGGATTTAATATTTACAATGTGTAATTCACAATATTTTTCAATTTGTAATTCAGTTTATTTTTACGGAATGCTCTTCTGAGAAGTTCCAATAAATATAACAGTGAAAATAAGAGAATGAAATACAGTTTTTTCCCAATTTCTAAGGCAACAGATATGCAGTTAATTCCATAATTATTGCCACATTTAATGAAAATTAGCAAAATTTAATGTATAAAATGTTATCTATAGTTAACTGTAAACTGCCAATACAGTTTCAGATGGTGAAGACAAAGTTTTCATTAAGATATGCATACTGAAATCTTTTTGTAATATAACACTTAAAACCACTTGAACACGGTACCAGGCTCAGTCACATCTCCAAGCTGTGCAACAAGATGCTGTGGTCAATGGTGTCAAAGGTTGCAGTGAGATTCAAGAGCACTGTGATTTAAAAAAAAAAAATGAACAAGTCAAGTTACAACAATTTGACAAATAGCATTTTGTTTCCTTAAGGGGCCAACATGTGATTGTAGAAGTGACCTATGAAACATCTCCCAAGGCATCAGCGCTGCAATGGTTCACCCCAGAACAGACTGCTGGAAAGAAGTATCCGTACCTCTTCAGTCAGTGCCAGGTATTTGTGTTTATATTGTCTTTGTTAGAAGAATTATTTTTATTAAGGAATTGCTTTATTTCTGTTTCAGTTGAATGTGTTTATTTAGTTCTGGTAAGTGGTTTTCTCTCTCACGTGTAGTCCGTGATCAGATACTTTCTTCCTGAAAAGGTCTGGTCTGCCTTTCACTGTATCATAAAACCTAGATGAAATTTCTTCTTTGTGGTTGGGACTACCTTTGCATATCCCTGTTTTGGTTGATCAGTCTAAGGGGTACTTTTTGCTCACTGGTCTGGTCTGCTAATGGGCACTGCCATCCAGGTAGCCAGTAAAAGCACTCGCACAGGGGTGAGCAGACTGAAGTCTGCCATATTGCGGTTTTCCTCCTGTACAAGATACACTGTGTTAAACTCCTATTTGTGCTTCACAATTAAAGTATAAATTAGACTGGTTTGAGTTGTTGTTTCAAGTTTGAAAAAAAAATTATTCACAACTTCATTTCCTGAATTGAATTGTTAGAGTCATGAAGCATTTGTAAATGGGATTGTATCAAAAGTGATTCACATTTACATTTAATTGCTTAGATTTATTTAGAAATGCAGACTGCACAGGACACCATCATCTGCCATCAAGGCAGTCATGCCCTTATTTACTTATGAATATGCACACTCTAGGCAATTAAGCACATTTTTGGGCTGTGGTAGAAAACTGGAGCACCCTACAAACATGATGGGGAAAATGTAAATTCCACATAGACTGCTCAACTGCACAGTTCAGGTATCCACACGACTTGCAATGCAACCAATCACTGATGATTAATACAATGTAAATGAATGATGAAAAGAAACGTTATCTAAACTATTTTGCAGAGTAAGGAATTTTTAACTAGAGCCTTTGCTGTCCAGGTTTTTTGATCATTTCAGAGCCAGGTTGAGGTTCTTTGTGACTTGTGTGAACAGAATAAAGGTTGAGGTCCAATGTTTAATGGTGATGAGATATGATATGTTCAGAATGATATGTGCATGTAATGTAGAAATTTATCTGCTGTAAATTAATAACCACTTCATCAGCAGGCACTTCTATGAGTGCAGTGTGATCAATAATCATCCAAGTTGCACTTTCTCCATTTAAATACCGATTCACAAAAGAGACTGAGTTCATAACTTACTGCAGAAATCATGTTTTTATTTCATTATGCTGTCTTCTAATTCTACATTGCCTGCTATGTATGGTATTCTATTATTCCTACTTCATTCCTGTGTTTTCTCCCCTTCTGCATAGTATGGATGTTTTTCCTCATTTTTGTTTCTTGGTTGCAGTCTTTGTGCTTATCTTTATTTGTGATATTACCCCCCAGGCAATTCACTGTAGGACCATAGTCCCCTGTCAGGACACCCCATCTGTGAAGCACACTTACTATGCCCAGGTAAGCTTATCTGTCTTACACAAGCAGTGCTGCGCCAATAAGCATTTTACTAAAACCAATAACATCTGCATGCATCTTCATGGCTTACTCATTTATTGTAAAAAATTGTCTGTGGTAATTCTGTATGCACTTAGGAATGACTGGTCATTTCTTCTGCATTGAATTAATTTTTGTTCAAATTAGAATGCTTGCAAAAACTGCACTGATGGTTCCTATGTATCTTCACAGATGATAGGTGTCCATCTAGCTTTCATCTCTGTAAATTTATTTGAAACCACTTGCACTCTACTTTGATCTCCATAATTTTATTAAAATCACTAGCATTGGAATCAAGGCAGTGTAACTGCATAATAAAAGTTTATGCTTAATCATGTGCACCAGTATAAGTTCCCATTGTTGACAATCTACCAGAGCTGCAGTGCATTCACAAAAGTATTCAGACCCCTTCACTTTTTTCACATTTTGTTATGTTGTTGTATGCTAAAATTGTTTAAATTCATCTTTTCACACATTGATCTACACTCATACAACATACAACCTTATTGTTCTTTCCTTAATAGTGCAGTGTGGTTATGAGAAAAGAATCTGCTAAATAAATGATTAGCGTATACATCACCGCAGAATAAGTTTGGTTTATTTTTTTTTTTTAAGCAGTACTCACAAATTTCATATTTTTATTTTTGATGTGTTTTTAAAAGTACTTTCTCAGTACTTTCTCTTGTATTTATTTACCTGGTGCTTTTTCATGGATACTACTTTAACACTGTTGGGTTTATTAAGCTACTCCTAATCACGCAGTTTTCAGAAAGCAGTGATTATTTAAAAATGGTTTACCAATAAATTGTTTATTCTGGAAGCAATAATAGTTTACTGCATGCATTTTTTGTGCCCATTCATATCTGTACATACATAAGTGACAGGCAGTATGTCTGCAGGTATCTGTGCCTAGGGAGCTGGTGGCTGTGATGAGTGCAGTGCGTGATGGACAGGAAGTGGACCCTAAGGACAGCAGCCGGACTGTCTATCGCTTCAGACAAACGGTCAGTCTCGCACTGACTTTCCATTCTACCTTTATTTGTCTGATTGATATATCTTTTAAGAATACATATAGCCAGCTGCCTTTAACATTTTTTTCTTCATTTAGCATAAGATAGGACTTTATTGATCTCCACATGGAAATTGACCATACAGTGGCTGGACAATAAGTAAATACCAAAAGCAAAAGAATAAAATAAATAAATAACCAATAAATGGCTGTAATAAATATGGTAAGAAGGACCCCAGAAGCACACCTTTGTACACCTAAGTTGAATAACCTGGAGGCTAAAGAACTTCATGGTAGTCATTTCATTTATGGGATGTGAGCCATTGTCCATGATTAACTGTAGCTGCCTTCTCATCCAGGCCTCTGCCAATCAAACACCTGTACTCCACCTCAGAACTTCAGTGTCACCAGAAAACTTCTGCAGGTGACACTGCCTAGACTTGTATTTGAAGTCAAAGGTGTAGAGGATCAATAGGAATAGAGACAATACCATTTTTTGGGTTGCAACTGGTTCACCACGGTGTTAGAGACACAGTCCTGCAGCCTGACAAACTGCAGGCTGCCTCTTAAATAGTCATTGGAGCCATAATCCCCACTGTGCTGCCAGCTTTCTCCAGGTGGGAATAAACTGGAGCATGTGGAGGATTGTGTCATTTAATTAGCTGCCCTCTAGCACTGCGTGCTGTTTTTGTCACCTGTATAGTTCATAGTTGTATGTTCCAGGATGTCTAACGGGATCTGCTCCTAAGGCGTAATGGTTCTTTTTTCCTCCAAACTTTCAGGTTCCCATTCCATCATATCTGATTGCCATTGTTGTAGGGGCCTTGGAATGCAGGTATGTGATTACCTATGTGGTAACGATTCTTTTTGTTCTTTCAATAAATACATAAGGAATGCCCTTGTGTATTTTGTTTATTGTGTATTTTTACCAAGCAATGTGGTTTACACGAAAGCTTTCATCAGCCTGCACTCATCCACTGATTGTCTGGCAGGAAAATTGGGCCCAGGTCTTCAGTGTGGTCTGAGAAGGAGTTGGTGGATCTTGCTGCATTTGAGTTCTCAGAGGTTGGTCATAATTCCTAATTCTTCTGGATTTTGACATATCTCCACATGTGAATTTCGTTTTGGCCTTGCTCTTTTACCTGCAGCAGCTTGTTACAAAGCAGCAACGAAATGCGATAACTATGAGACTGTGGATAGTTTTAATTGGTCTTAGATACTAAGTGTTTTTCTCTCAGTGCTTTTTTGTGTTTTCATCTTTTAATACCTCCACTGCATACCCGAAGTAAGTTGGAGATAAATCTTCTAGTAACCTAGTAATCTTTACAAGGAGCCCTTCTTATTTGTTTTTTACTGTACCAAAATGCTTATAGCATCACTTTTGCAGAAGAAAATAATCAAAAATCTCTTGAGCCATTAAGTTATAGTTGTATCTTAGTTCTATTACTGATATTGTTAAAGAATCCAGCGAGAAAGATCAAATAAGAGACCTGTGGTTAAAACATCTTCAGCAATTTAACCAGGACATTATATGAAGTTCTCATCAGATTCAAAATCTAGAACTTATATCATCCATTGGGATTAGCTAAAGGTTCTAATACTGAGCAGCAAGAAACCCTGATCCTGTTATTAATGAGTCCTTATATGATTACCTTTTTTCTTCTACCCAGAGCAGGTAGGCAGCCATGTCTGTTTTTTTTTTTTTTTTTTTTTTTTTTTTTTTTTTTTTTTTTACNAGCAGGTAGGCAGTTTTTTTTTTTTTTTTTTTTTTTTTTTTTTTTTTGTTTTGTTTTCCTTGTACCAACCTTTTTCATTTCCATTTTATTTGTAGGGACTACAGGTAGCTTAATAGTTAGAGCTGCTCCCTTGAACCCAGTTTTAAATCCCACCTCCAGCTGTAGTAACTTTTGAGCAAAGTACTGATGTGAAAACGAATGATTTTTGATCACTCTAGCCAGTCATTTTTTCTCCAGGGCTACATGCACCTTTTCCTAAATCAGGTTCTGCTTCACCTTCTCTTGGTCCTTGTTATATTACCATTATGGAACGTTTCCCATACCAGATGCCAGTGTGCCAAACATTATTATAATATCCCTTACTTTTTTACTTATTGTGACTAGCATCCAGAAAAGTGTGCCCTTTTCTGAAATAAATAGAAAGAAATAAATAAATAAAAAGAAATAAATAAAACCACTTAACAGTAACTTTTTCTGTAAATGCATTGCTCTTTTTTAGCAGGAGGGGGAAGCTTTTCTTAAGAAACAGGAGAATCTCGGCATTGCATAAAAATCTCTGCGTTTCATTCAGCACATTACAAAGTAGTTGTAGCAATTAAGATTGTGGCATTGAAATTTCCAAGCAAGACATTAGTTCAGCAAGTGTTACAAACTGCATATTTTATGTCATTTTCACAAACTTACACATCACATTTTCATGCTCCATGTTACCTATATTTTCTGCTTATCCAGAAAATAAAGTGTAATCCAATATTGGTTTCATTTATTGATCAAATCTAAGCATCATCTGATGCCAATAAAATTAATTTAAACAAATATCTGCCAATACTGATATGATTCTGATATTTTGTATCCCTAGTTTTTTTACAACAGGGCATTATTTTGCTCACTGGTACTACAGCAGTAGTTGCAGGGGCATGACACAACCTTCAGATTACAAATTCTTGTGCTTAACAATTGGCTTTGAAATAACACAAAGTTATTTGTAAAGATGGTTAAAATACCTAGTTTAGTGGTCTAATTAAAGTACTTGTAAAGGCTACAAAGTCACCTGTGAAGTTACAGCCTGCAGGAAAAATTGTTTGCTTTACAAAAATATACAACTTTATAGGTAAAGCTTTAAATTGCTAATTATAAAATTGAGACTTTGAGACTCCGCAGGCTGTATCTCACTGTTGCCTACTGTATTAATCTTTTAGCTATAGACAAGTAAACAGGTCCTTTTGAACCACCTTAGAATGCCCAGCAGAGGTGGAATGCAACTTGGGTTTATTTTTTCCATTTATTTGCCTCCCCTCAGCTGCCAGTTGGTCTTGCTTGTCCAAGTCAGCTTTTTCCTGTAACTTTAATTTCCTCTAGTCTCTTATTGTTTAGTGCTGTGTGTTATAAATATGAATTGAATTCAATCTAATATCTAAAAACATCATTTACATCCTTACGTCTGTTTTTAGACCGAGTCCATGCTAAAGATTGCTGAGGACCTGGCTGGCCCTTATGTGTGGCAGCAGTATGACATCTTGGTGCTTCCACCATCCTTTCCATATGGAGGCATGGAGAACCCCTGTCTGACATTTGCTACTCCTACTCTGCTGGTGAGTGGCCATGCCCCTGGAAAGATCAAAATAGCCACACATTTCAGGCTAAAAAGTTACAACAGTACTGTTTCAGTCTGTTTGCATGTTTCGTGTAACTTCAAACTTTCTTCTGTCTTTTAGGCTGGTGACAGGTCCCTCTCTAATGTAAGTAACTTTAACACGTACCCATCAAGAATCGAGTACAATAAGATGTGTGTAGTTATAATTGAGGTATGATTTGTTGTTTCATCATTAGGTCATTGCTCATGAGATTGCGCATAGCTGGACTGGGAACCTAGTCACCAATAAGACCTGGGAGCACTTCTGGTGCGTGTCACATTTTACATTGGTTCCAGGTTTCTGGGAAACTTTTGAATTGCTTTTAATTTGCTTCAGTGGTGTACAGCTTGAAAAAATGTGCCATTAAATTTTTTTCCACAGTTTGGTTATATATAACATTTATACTTTTGTTAGGCTATAACAGCCTGCTATTACAGTGCCCCTTACATGTAATAAAAAATATGTTGAGCTGGTGTGTTGTTTTTTGTTTATTTGTTTATATTTTTTTTGCTTGTCTGTTTGTTTTCCAGGCTGAATGAGGGCCACACAGTGTACCTAGAGAGGATGATTGGAAGGTTTCTTCACAATGAACAGTTCAGGCAGTTTATGGCAATTGGAGGCTGGAAGGAACTCCAGGAGGCGGTGAGTCTGTCAGGAAGACCTGTGATGCATGGGAGATCAGAAGGCCTCATCACTTCCCAATGAATTTCTTAATTTATTTAATTAAATAATGTTTTTGTTTTTTCCTAATTTTCCATTATATTGTATACATTTGGACCACATAATAAAAACATCTGAGTTACAAATTTTTTAAGACAAAAACATTTCTCACTTAATTTAGTTTTAATACCATTTACTTCATTGGTTTATTTTCTAAAAAAATTATCCGATGCAGAAAAAAATGACCTGCATTTCTGTCATTAGAAGGGCAGCAAAAGAGAATAGAATAAATAAATACATAAGTAGAATAAATAGTAAAACTTTTGGAGGGCTTCACCATGTAAATTCAGTCTGCATATGTTTTACATTTATAATCAATGTAGCAGAGACTTCAGAGACAGAAACTACCAAACAAATAGAACTGCATGTGATATGGACTTTTTTGACTGAACTTAAATTATGATGAATTGGTCAATTCCTTGTAGCCAGTTTTATTGTGTCCTCTGTAGCAAAAGAGTTGGCATTTCAAGGGGAAGCACTTTTGTTTACTCCACACAATCTAACTTTGCTTCTTATCTTCCTTTCTCTGTTGTTTCATTCTGGTGTTCCACCTGGTGCGTAAAAGAAATGTGGCAATGTGTCGTGTATAAGGCAGTAAATATAGGAGGTTGTGGATTATTTTCAGTAATTTTAAAAAAGACTTAATTTTAGGTTTGCTTCATTTGAATAAAAGATAATGAAATAAACTGGGGTTCTGTACATATTTCATCCTGCCTTGTGCACGATGTTTCATGGACAGAGGAGCACTGATCCTGCATTGTATGAGCTGTCAATGAAAATAAAATAAATACAGGTATCCCTCAAATTACACGTTTTTGGTAGAACTCAGTTTGATTAGTAATACCATTTTTATAACCATAATACTTGATTTACAGGGGGATCTGCTCAATACAATGTGCTCCAGCCAAAAAATTTGGTTTAAAAAAAAAAAATAAACAGAAAATTCCAAAATCACAGCTTCATCTAAGTGTGTAAAAATGTGTAAGAGAAAACAAAGTGCACATTGTGTGTGTGTGTCTGTGGGCATACATGCGTGTGTGTCCTCTGCAATGGTTCCCAGTGTTTTATTGATATTTGTTGGCTTTTGGATGGACTGGGAAGCATTTGTTCTTTGATTAGGTTCTGTAAAAACTTTGGATAAAGATATAATAAATAAAATTAAAGTCTGCAAAAAACTATCAAAAATAAAAATAAATTTCCCCAAAAAAAGGTTATTTTCACATCCTGATTAATTATTGGCTTCAAACTGCATTAAAATTAAAATTTTACCAATCAAAAATTATTATGAAGTAAATATTTCATCTATACAAAGTTGTTTAATGCCAGGTTAACTGGTTCATATGCAGTATTTGTCATCTTATTGTCAATCACAGACACTCAAAAACCCCAGACACAATCTGTAAACACCGCAAGGTAGCTGACATTGCTATACTGGTTTTGTACGACTTATTGCCTGCTAATGGCTAGCTGTGAAAATGTGGGTCATTAACAGAATTTTTTTTGAAAACCAAAAAAAGTAAAGAAAATGTCATTAAAAATAAATATGGAAAATGTTTACCTTAATTAAAACGTTGATTCCTCCACCAATGCATTACAATAGTAATGGGTAATAATATCCCATTCTAGACTTTGATCACCTCTGTAGTAATAAGGTATCATTAATGTAACAGATCCATTGAAGGAGGTTTCCCAGGGCACTTGGTTATCAGTGAATTCAGAGTAGCACTGAGGTGAATTAAAATTCTGCTTTGTTTTCCAAAGTGATTATAATTTGCTGTAATAGTACTACAGATTGTCTGCTTTTCTTAGGTGGGAACCCTGGGAGCAAAAAACCCCTTCACTAACTTGGTCATCAACCTTAATGGGATAGATCCCGATGACTCCTTCTCTTCTATCCCATATGAGAAGGGTTTTGCTCTACTTTACCATCTAGAGGAGCTTATGGGTGGCCCAGGTATGTGTGCCTTAATAATTTCCAAGTTCAACTTGGTGACTGATGAACATCATGTGCTGTATAGAAAGTTTAATTGTATTAAATCTGAATCTTTCATTCACTTGATGACACAGTAAGCATTGTAAAATGTTTTAAGTATGTTAAACATCAGACACAGCATCACGTATCTTGCATCTGACTTACTAGTGTATTTTCTTATTTGTGCTTATTTACAGAAGTTTTCATGGGTTTTATCAAATCCTATATTCAGCTGTTTGCCTATAAAAGCGTCACCACTGAAGATTGGAAGGACTATTTGTTTACTTATTTTAAAGACAAGGTATACTAAAATTATGGGTAAGATGTATCAAAAAAGGAGTGCAGAAAACATGAAAAATCGACAGTCAAGAAATCATTTGACCTTTCTTTTGAATATGAAAATAGAATTTGAACAGCTCTCTTGGTTAATATTTTCTTTCTTAGGTGGACATTCTTAATAAAGTGGACTGGAATGCATGGATGCATACTCCAGGAATGCCCCCAGTTAAACCACAGTAAGTCATATGCTCGTAATATCCCATAACTTGGATAGCAGCTCTCCAGTTTCATATTTCTGTAGTTTAAACACGGGAAGTATGGATTAACACAAGCTCTATTCCCTGGCAGGTATGACAGCACCCTGGCTGATGCTTGCATTGCTTTGTGTCAGAGATGGAAGAAGGTGCTCTGTGTTCCTAATATTCACTTAAAAGGCTTGATCTACAGCAAGAAACTGCTTTGGTTTATGTATTACATATTGAGAGAGTCCTGTGTGTACTGGATGTTGACAGTTCTAATGTGATAAAGAAAAGCATTTTAGTTATTTATCACATTGCGTAATAATTAATGGGGGTGGACCAAACTGGAGACAATACATAAATACTGGGTAACTAACAACAATGTAGCATGGCGCTTTGCCTCAAGAACAGTTTTTCCTGTAAATTACATTATTCAGTGCTTAGATGCTGGTCCGTTGTTCAAGATAGAAAGCCTCCAGGTCCTGGAGTGACAAAGGGAGATGAATATCTACAATATCTACAGTGAATATCTACAGTCCCCTACTTAGTCATTTTTGGAACCAAGAGTCAATTGTTTTACTCAAAGTTTTTTAGCCAGACGTGACATAGTGTGTACCAGGGCCCCTCGTTAATTCTCCACGGATCAGACTTTGGTGCATGAATTGCAGTTTGCAGTTTACTTTTTGCGGTACCAAACTTTTTATAAGATTCCAGAAACTCCAAAACTTGGAGTAGACAGCAGGATGATCCCCTGTGCATGTGGATGTATGAGTATCTTCATGGGCTGTACTGTCTTTAGATACTGGATATCTTGCATTTGCCAATATAAATAAGATTTTGGTAGGACATTGAGCCTTTAGTTATTGGAAACCCAAACTGTGGTATGATTTATGAACTAGTGCCCATTATACAGTTTCTGATTTAACTATACATTCTGCATTCATATCGGTTAGTTAATTCCATAATAAGCCTGCTCCAGTTAGCTTGCTGGTGGTGGCTACCCCCTATTATTCCCCTGTCTTATTTCAGAACTGTGTAGTGATACTTGGATCCATCTTTGACTACAATGCCAGGACGTTACAAATCTTAAATTGACACTGAAGAGGCTTTTGGAAATTGCACAAACAATTTTATTGATATATGGAGGTGACGGAATACGTCAAAAACAATTACATGCTCTAAATTGAACTACTGCTGTCAACTGATGTCCTGGGTGGGTGGGCAGCTGACTCCCCATAAGTTTATTGTGTTATATTGTATTGTACATCTGTCAGACATATTTGCTATTGTACACATTCAGGTTTCTTGTTAATTACGCCATGGTTTTTCTTGTAGTGGTTTCCAGGATTTGTCCACCCCCTCTATGCCAGTAATTTACAATTTTAATTAGTCATTTAAGTGAAGAAATGGAAAAATGTTGTTTTTTTAACTAAAGCACAATTATCTGTGTATTTTGATTGTAGTATCTTATCTTGTATCTTACTATGTCTTTACTGGTCCTCAGGCAAATGAAGCAGACCTAGCTAGCTTCTGTCCAGATGACGTGAAGGCCTTTTCCTCACACCAGTTGATCGAGTTCTTGGCACAGCTGCTGCAAGAGGTATGCTGGGAGACCGAATGTAGTCTAATTATTTGTGGTAATTAGTTTTGCCAGTATGGCTTTAATTGTATGATTTGTTTTACTTCTAGATCTTTAATAAGCAGGCTGAATTATCTGAAATAATCAGTTTATGCTTTGAAATCTTACTTTTTGGGACAAGAAAAGTATTTACAAAGCTTTAAAACTTCTTGATCAATAAGACTCTTAATTTGGAAAAGTAGTACAGACTTTTAACACAGTAATCCAGAGTATTGCCACTGTTATATTTTCTGCATGTTGACGTATAGTTTTCCTATGAAAAGTATCCGAATGTTACTGTTCCTCCAGCAGAGAACATAACTGTGTGTGTACTTTATCCCATGCAAATGTTATCATTATCATCAACATTGACACATTCTGAAGCATGTGCTCTTCTAAAATATACCTCATTTACTGTCCCCTTTTCTAGGATAACTGATAATAAGAAATAGTGATTAGTCATCACCTTACGGTCAAAGTACACAACCTTCCACTGTAGTATCCATGAACAATTTGATTAACCTGAATTGCTTCAGTAAAAATTACTCAGCTATATAGGATGGGTAAAAATTGTATTTAGCTTACTTGTACAAACATAACCTTATAAGTCATTTATGAAAAGCTTCACCTATGTAAATAAATTGCAGTAAGTAGATCTCTTGTTTCTGGTAATGGTATAGAATTGAAATCTATTCATTTATTGTAGTTATCAAAGTTTAAATATCAAAATGTTACTGTCACAAAGTAAATGTTAACAGCAAGTTACAATTTAGCTGGACATGTGCTGCAAAATGTACCAAAAGCAATAAGCCAAAAAACTTGAGTCGATGGTTCACCACCACATGGACACCAGACACACCTGAAACAAATTCTTGTAGCAACTGTAACCTTAACTATTATACACCAGTTGATGCACTTTGGTGTAATAGGTGTAATGTTGTAATACTGCTGCTTTGCTCTTGTCACAGACTAGCTTGAAATTCTCTCCCATCGGATTACTTCTCCAGCAAAATACATCAGGTCTTTGAAAGAGAGAGTTAATTAATTTAAAATAAAAAACAAATTCTAAATGTGGCTTACAATTTTGTATTACAAATCAGTGAATCAAGTTTTATTTTTAAGAAATCTGATCCATAATAGATGGGGTAATATTATATGTGACTCACTTACTGTTATTTATTTATTTTTTTTTTAACTTTAATTACCTTTTAGGAGTCCCTACCATTGACCCATGTGAAAAAGATGCAAGAAGTGTATAATTTTAACAGCATCAATAACTCTGAGATACGATTCAGGTATGTTAGATTGTCGATTGTCTTGCACCTCAGGGGCTTGTTTCATTTTAGCATTCTGTTTTCATCCAGCATATAATACCTTCTTGTAAACATCATAGTCTCAGTATTTTTTCTGAATGAAATTTTTGCCATAAAACTTGAAAAATCTGTTCAGCTGAAAGAGAAAGCAAGAAATATTAGACAAATTTTTAAAAATGTGAGATTATTTCTATTTTGTTTTCCATTTTATCATAAATTATACAAAATACTATAAAAAACAATCAAGGTAACTACTTGAAGAAATGTTGGAGACTAGAAAGCAAGTAGCCTAGGGACTGATTGTAGTTTTTGATTTTTAATGGTAAACAATCACAATGCTCAGTACCAGAGTGATATTAAACATTAAACTGCCAGATGCCAGTTCAAAACAAGGGATTGACAAGTCTGCTCAAACATGCCTCATATACAATTTTCTTTACTTCTCTTCAGCAAAGGACTCTAAAAAAGTGTGAAGAGAAGTACTTAGATTCAAACCATTTTGTGTCATTGATATGAAATAAACTACAACTTATTGTTTCACATTCAGTTTTCTCTTTTCCTTTTCTCATTGTTTCTAAGTGCAGTTGGATGTTAAGCTGGAGAAGACTGTACATGCAAATTGTACAAATAAAATTTGTTGAAAATTTAACTTGTTGTAAAGGGAAGCCTGCACTAGTGGTCTGTTTTATGGTAAAGTCTGTTTTTTGTTCTCCTTAAGATGGCTGCGTATTTGCTTGAGGGCAAAGTGGGATGAAGCAGTCTCTTTGGCCTTAAAGATGGCCACTGAACAAGGACGTCAGAAGTTCACACGGCCTCTCTACAGGTAGCACTAGTGATTGTGCTCCCGTGAAATGCACTGGCACCACTAGTTTCAGTAGAACTACCAGACATGCCACAAAAACTAACATTGCAGACATGCAATTTTAATGGAAAATTGTAATACTATTCTTGTTTTCTTTTTGTTTTTGTTCTGTTTCCTTAGAGAGTTGTACAACTTTCAGAAGTTCCGTGAGGAAGTTGTCTCCACTTTCTTGAAGCATCGACCTTCCATGCATCAGGTCACAGCCTCATTGGTGGCCAAGGACCTGAAGGTGGACCAGACCCAGAGTACTGGCCTCTAAATCTACCATATGCACAATTCTTTAAATTAATGCAGACATATAAAAGACCATAAACAGAAGGTGTTTCAGGAAAACTAGAAAAAAGCCATAGAACTTTCTGATACCACACTCTCTAAAACTCTTATTTTTACAGTATCTGTCTCAGGGTTATAAAACTAGAAAGTACATTTATAAATGTACATTTACTAATACATAAATTGAATAGTACATAATTCATAATAGTATAACTTTTTAAATATTACTAAATTCACTTTTTGATTCACGCTAAGGTAGTCCACACCAAAAAATGAGCAAGAATTCTTTTCTGACTGCACTGTTGTCCCAAATTTGCCTCTGTGATATGTCATAAACGCGCACACCTACTGTAGAAATATGGAGACTTCCAAAATGTTATATCCCATCTGTCCTTGTTTTTATATTGAGAGTATGTGTTTAAAACATTTCATTACAATTAGACAATGTATGAAATGTTAATTACAAATATTTTTTGGATATTTTTCTTTTTAAAAATTTTGGGTAGAAATTTACACACATAAACTAAATCACATAAACTAAATCCTTGAAGGATTGTCATATTTCTCAAGTACTTTGCACAACGTCCACTACAGTATGGTTTTTTTTAGAGGTCACTTGACCAACATTTATGTGCCCTTTGCTTGTTAGCTTTTCAGGGGCATTCAAGATTGTCACCTCCTCCTTGTTTTATTTGGTCTTAACACAAACATTTGTATCACACCTTCTATGCTTGATTCTGTGATCCTTTTAATTTTGCACAAGTCTTTTAAATATTTGAACCAGTACAGACAAATGCAACACACTGAAGCAATGGGCAAATTTCAAAGAAACAGTTTGACCACTTCATCCAATGTTATAACAAAGCATAATTTGCCTGCATATCTATTATGAATGCATTAAAAATGACTTGTTTCAAGGCTCTGGAGTAAGAAATGTGCTTGTGTTACGTTTTCTATACAGAGATATTGTAGTCAGCAGAAAGCATACATTGAAAAATGCTATAGAAAACAATTATTGAGTGAAAAAGTTTTGCTTTTTATTTAATTTTTTACCAGTGTGCTGAAAAATCAAAGAATGTTACAGCTCTCAGGCATACACCAAAATAAATGCCTGTATATAAAAGCTGTACATTTTTGACAAGACCAGCTATAACACCAGCACTCCATGTTGATGAGTGCTGTTGACTGTATGCCAGGATGGACAACATCAGCAGATCGGCACCTGGACGTCGATTTATTTACCTTCTAAGGACTACAGCATTGCAGTCTAGTGCAGTAAAGTCTTTCTCTTGTGGAAGAAAAAAAATCACACTCAGGCAAAGTTTGAGATTTACCTGCTGTGAGGACTTTTATTTTACAGGCCTGGGTGAGAGCTCACACTTCCTGAGTCTCAACCCGAACAGTTTCGTTACATGCCCTTTATACTTTTCTCTCCAACAGGCATATCCCATATTTAATTTGCTCAATGCCAAGCTTTGCACGCAATGTCTACATTCTTGTCTTAGTGAGATACTTCGTGAAATACTACTTAGCGATATGCTTAGTGATATATTCCACTTGCACTCCCCTGCTAAGCCTACAAATTATTACATATCAAAGGTCTCCCGACCTTGTGACACAGTCAGGATGTTCTGGTCTTCACTTACTACGTTATGGCCTTGCTTTTACAATTACAGCATTCCTTTCCGTCACAGACCTACACGTTTGAGAGGAAACACTCGCTCTGTAATTTTCCTCTCACACTCTTCATAGTTGTAACTTCTGACACTCTTGCTTGGCCTCGAATGCCCAGGGGACCGGAGGCAGACACTGCCACAGGAACCACCAGAATTTTATTTTTTCCCCCTTACCTTTCAGTTTGAAATTTTTCTGTTATAATCTTTAAATGTATAGCTAATAATTTATCCATAGGCTTACTTTATGTGTTTTATCTGTTTCTGTCATGTCTATTAATATTTTCTTCAGCGCTCTATGTCAGGCGTGAGAAGGAAGTGCTTTAAAAATTTAATTCAACTGAACTGAACAAAAAGGTAGTTTTGCTCTCAGCTTTGGCTTTTCCTTGGTAGTGATAAGAAGCAGCTTACAGCTGCTGTCTTCTCTTTAATTTCACCCCCCCCCAATAAACTAACTGAATGAACACTGCTAATTATTCTACAAATGATTTACTTTTCGATGAGGGAAAACCTGTTGAAAAACTAATAGAGTACTGTAGATCATACTTTATTCATTAACACACATAGCATGGATTGTGGCAGGTAATGAACATCGGTCCCCACACTGGAACAGAGGATGCTGTACACACACCTCTTAGTGTTTTCTAGTTTATGGCTGCAAATGCTATACCTCAGATGGAGGTCAGTTCCTCCTAGGCTCCAGATGCTGAAATAGTCACCTCTATTAGCTCAAGATGTGCAGTAGATCCCTGGTAGACAGCAGACTTTCCCAGAAATCACAAAGACCATCCGGTGCCTCGCCTAGGACCTGTCTTCCACCGCTCTGCCAACCCACCTCAGGAGCTGCTCCTTGAGGAAAACATTGCTGTACCGCCCCTCACGCTGTTCCTATGGATGGCCACCAGGGTACGCGCTACTCCTCAACCATTAGCGCACGGCCGTCGTGAGTAAAGTCATCGCCATGGGTGTCCAAAAGACGTGCAAGCACTACTGCTCCAGTCAACTTTTCTGGTCTTACCAAGATATGTAATTGTTTTGTCGTCACACAAAGAGTTCTCTTTACATTTTCAAGGTCACTGTAAATAAAAAAGGTGCTTGGATCCTCTTACTTTGGTGTCCTACCCATTATAATTTAGCATTCTGATTTAATTTTGTGCTTGCTTTCAGTTTTTATGTTATTATTGCTGTATTTTATGTGGTCTGCCCAAATATTTCCCTTTGAAACTATTACAGTTCGTATGAAAATTGATGTGTTTCTTAGGAACAAAACTCCAGATAGTCTTCCATTTATGAGTAGGTTAAGGAGTGACGGCGAGCTCCTAAGTCTATTCAGAAAATTAGACTTCTAAGGCTGAACTGCGAATAACTGTTCTGTAAATTTTTTCTGCAACAAAACAGATACTCGTGTTTAATTGTGTTATGACTTTCACAGTGTTGTTAACCAATCACAGATCAGTTTCCCGTCGCGGTGAGTACGCTTATACTGTACTCGGATTGTTTCTATGGAAATCAAAAATGTTGTTAAAAGTGTATATTGATTAATACTTTATTAGCAACAGTCATGCAGTTATATGAAACTAGTTTAATCGAACACTATTTAAGAAAGCTTTTTTTTTTTTTTTTTTTTTTTTTTTACGATGACGGCCATTTTGAAGTGCGGAATACCGCGAGATGTGGGCACGTGACACACCGCATCCAATCGGTTTTCAGTTTTGACTCGCAAACGAGTTGTCAGTACGTCACGCAAGCGCGAAAAACTAGCCGGTGCGCGGTTTTTTCAAAATATGTTTGTTATCATATAACGTTTCATGAAACTATAAATATTTTTAAGGTAAGTTGTATGCTAGCCTGGCTATCACACCGATATTTCATTATCATTGTTGTAAATCCAGTGCTTGTGGGTCAGTCTGATGTCTCTTTATGAATGATAACTAATCTGAAGATTGTGAAGAAACAATTTAAGGTTGCGTGACTGATTGTGTTAATACACTGTGTGTTATATATTATTACATTTTTTAATGTGTGTGATATATATACAGGAAATGAGAGCTCTTCCGACGATATATAGTGATCCAGAAAGTGTTTTAGTCTGACTGCTTTTTGTTCTTTATTTTTTTTGCTTTCATCTATACTTTAAAGAATTTCCAAACGTTTTGAACAAGTATGATGGAGCAGCTGAAACCTGTGACAGATTTGCAAATGTTAAGATTTTAAGCTTAACGTTCTTCTGTCTGCGCTATTGTGTGTGTTAACACAATTTTGCGGCTGTCAAAGTGCGCAAGTTTAACTTGTTCACTCCAACTTTGTATAGGAAAGCAAAGAAAATATCATGGATGCAGCTGAAACGCGGTTTGCACATTTGCTTCAACCTATCAGGGATCTTACCAAGAACTGGGAGGTGGATGTTGCTTCACAGCTTGGAGAGTATCTGGATGAGGTGACACTATGATCTGTTCGTTTGAGTAATATTGAGAGAGAGCCAGACTCACCAAACTTATATACTGCTGTGTTTATATTAACATACCTTTTATTTAGATATGAATCAAGACATTTCATATTTGTTGTGTCTCTGTCTTAATACATGTCCACATTGTGATATGATTTATGTCCTGAGATCTATTGAAAGTATGGTTTGTTTTTGTGAAATAATATCAGTGTTCTATCATTACGTGACAGAGCAGTGCCTTTTCTGGGTAGGTTTTGTATGCTGTTATTAGGTGTAGAAGGAGAGGCAATTTTTAGCACTATGTCTGCACCCCTTATGTTTCTTGTTTTTTTTACCTTTGTTTCACAGTTGGACAAGATCTGCATTTCGTTTGATGAAGGGAAAACCACCATGAACTTTGCAGAAGCTGCTTTGCTTATTCAAAGTTATGCCTGTATTTACAGTAAGAAGGTATGTTTTTTTTATGAACTAATTTATTCACCAGGTAATAATTGTTACTTGTAATATACATAAGAAAAGATGTAACTAACATTGTTTATACTAAAAAGTTTTTAAATTCATTGCCCCTTAATTTTTTTCTTCCAGGTTGAATACCTTTATTCTTTGGTGTACCAGGCTCTGGATCTCATCTCAAGAAAAAAGTAATTAAGATCTCTCTCTGTTCGTTTGTTAGTTCAGAAAAGAATGCTCTTCAGTTTATCATGAATATTAATTTTCAGACCACTACCAAATAGGCAGTTGCAATTTGTTCAGTGTGATAAATATAGAAAAATCCCACAAGACGTAACCTAATGAAATTATACTATGTAACTGTAGACTGGCATGAAAAATTCTGTTTTTCCACAGACGGGACAAGCAGCCACCGTCTGTCGGACAAGATGGTGTAGACAAGGACATCACATTCTATAACAGAAAAGATGAGGTGGAGGTGAGGGAGAAATGGTAAACTTGTGTTTTGCAGGAAACAGTCTAATGAATAAACTGTTGCTTTCAAAATTACTGTTATAGTAATAGTATATGTTTTATAAATAGTATATGTTGGATGTATGTGCCCCAAATACGGCTCATTTTCATTTTATGCATTAATTTTTGCTCGATTTCACAGAGTCCTAATAACTATTGAGTAGATTATAATCCACAGGGTATAATTGCACTGATACATTTGTCTTTTGTGCTGTTAAACATTTTTAATTCTTATAGTTTTTGATCCTGGATGACATCAGTGAGAAGAACTCACCAAATGCTGAAATGAAAAAAGATGCTCCAAATGTAAGTTTCTCAGTTCTTTCATGTTCCATTAACAACTGAAACAATTCATGATTGACTTGTTCCAGAGCAGGCCCAAGGAAACAGTGTAAGGATACATAGGAACATTTTAACTTTACCAAATCACCTGAAACACATGTGAATATAAGGAGTCTGTTCAAACTCCACACAGACAGGGCTGAAATTGAATCCAGATTGGAACCCAGAGCCCAGAAGCTATGAGATCCCAGATCTACCTGTTTTTTTTTTTTCCTTCCATCATCCTCTAACAAACTGTGTAATGTTTCAACATTGATTAAAGATAACTTACGGATAACAGGATAACAAAAGTACAAATGTCTTTATGCGTTTAACATTTCATTTCAGATTAGCTCATTGGTATGGTCTGTTTGGATATCTCTTTCAGGGTCTGGAGGTAATTAGGCTTACTCCTGAGTCTCTTATACCTGCTGAAGAGCGAGACAAAAAGCAGAACCCTCTTTACAGGTACAGTTAAATACAAACTCAAATGTTAAGAAAATCTGTGTTTAAAACATCACCCAGCTGTTACAGTTTCTGCTGGGAGTGTGATTGCATTGAAAAAGCTGGCTAAAGGACAGACTAAAACTGGACTTTATCCACATTCTGTCTGTTCAGCTAGATGTCAGCTTATATAAATGAGAATTTAGCCGAAGGATGAATGATCGTGATTTATTATTTGTTGTGTTTTCTTTCAGCTGTCATGGTGAGGTGCTGGCTAGTTGCAAGGACTTTCGCATCAATAATTGTACCCCTCACCCCAGTGGAATCATTCAACTTGATGTCCTCACCACACCATCGCAATTTTTAAGAGACTTGCTAGCCAGACCTCCAACCTCCAGTAAGGTTCAGCTCTAAGCATTTGTTTATCAGCACTGAAACAGATAATCAAACTGGCGTTCTTGTGTGGGCTCCTCAAATGCAATCAAAAATAGCTTTTTAACTGCTTACCATCTCAGCCAAATGTTACAATATTTATGGGAGACATAAGCTGTAAAATAAAAATAATGAAAATTGAAGTGATTAAACCACAACTAGAAAGTAGTTGTATGCCAACAATTGCTATAAATGGTAAATGGTATTATTACAACTGTTTAAAATGTAATTTTTAAAATCCTTACAAAACAGTTAATAGAATTTAAAAGATATAGAAACTGTAGTTGCTGAAAATGACAGCCTCAAAAATGCCTACACTAGTGGTGTAGCTCAGCCTCAGCAAAACATTAAAAACTCCACAAAGCTGAAAGTTACACAATATCTGACTTTTAGTAAACCATATTTCAAACAGGACATCAAATGGTGTGGTACAAACTGCCACCTTGCACTCTGAAGACCCTAGATAAAATCCCTATGGCATTCCTGTTGTGTAGTAACCCTGAGCAAATTGCTTACCCTCAATGTCTCCAGTAAAACCTAACCAGCTGTATAAATGGGTAAATAATTGTAGGTACAGGTTGTCCTTGACTTATGGTGGACTAGCACTTACGACGGTCAATAATAGGTAAATATTAGTACATTCATCCCTTTATTTACATGTCTAATTAGTTTAATACCCTTAGGTGTCCTTCCTTGGGTTAGCCAGTCAGGTTGGGTTGTTAACAGTTGGTTCATTTGTGCTTTTAGTTGTATTTAGAGCTGAAGGTTCTTTAGTCAGTAAGGGAAAACACTGTAAAATACTTTGAAATACGTGTAACATGCATATGCAGACACTGGGATCACCACATGCATGCTTGCACGCCACCCCCAGGTTAAGGCTGCATGACTAACAACTGTTTGTGTTAATATACTATATGTTATATATTATTACATATATTACACATACATGTTACACACACACACATAAATGACATACAAATCCGGTATGTGTGTATGGGCACTGGCTGCAAAGGCATTCTGTATAAAGTGTATACACCTTTAAGAGTCCAGCATTAAGATCTGGAGTGTTGGATTCTGGGAAAGGCAGAAGTAATGTTTGTGCAAACGGTTGGTGTAGCAGTGTAGTTAAAACCAACTCCCACCGTTGTGTTTAAGAGGAGATGTATATGTAAGCATGTTGATCATGAGTGAATGACATCATTCTGTGTACACAGAAAAATCAGTAAGTTCCAACACTCTCATATGAACTGCTGAGATTATATATTATGGTTATTTTACACAATAACCAATCTTCTACACCATTTAATCTAAATCCACTTATTCGGCATTCTGCCACAACTAAGTGCAACTGTAAAAATTCCCACCTACAGATCTTCCCAAAGGGAACACTCATAATAAACTTGGTTTTGTTTGTCTTAAATGCAGTTATATGTTGCTGAATGGCCCCTTCTGGGTCAGGGTTTTATTGTAGTGTCTACAAGTTCTGTCACTTGAACAAATTATATCTCAAGACTTTATTGCTACATCAGAATTTTTGTGCTCACCCAAGACTTTTACCCTAGACATCACACGAAATAACCAACACAAGTGTCATAAATATAAATAATTGTTTAAGTCAATTGCTGACTTCAAGTTACTGTAGTTTCTGAGTGAGCGGATGTGTGTTTTATGGACCAGGGTGTATCCCATTTCACCAGGATGGACTCTGGACCGTAGTAACCCAATTGGACAAGCAATTGTTGATAACAGAAGGATGTATCAATAAATATCTGCTATTTTCTTTATTGAATAAGTACTTAAGATTATTCAACTAAGTTTTATGCAGGAAACGGGGACTTGTTAGATAATTTATCAGTTATGTTGGATGCAGTGACTTGTCTGTCTCTTATCCTGACTTTAGATGTTGCCAGTATTACCCCTGCTGATATTACCTGCCCTGATGCCCCCTTACCACCATTCAATTTGTCTGACATACCAGGTGAGGCATTTGTAAGCTCTTGTCATGTTAAATTCTCCATGTTAAACTGACCAGCAAAATCTTCTCCACAAACACTGTGTTATTGGGGTGTCTATTTACCCGTTCAGGTTTTAATAATCAGTTGTCTGTTGAATCCAGAGTCATTTTTGTATTGCAGAGAAATTTTATGTAATAAGTAACTTGTAGATAGCAATGACATGTCTTTGGTACTGCTTTTTTTCTTCCCACAATGTCAGTGTTTTTTTTTGAGTGCAGATGAAGGTGAGCTTGAGGTGCAGGATGTCAGCAATGTGGCTGAGCCCTCTCCTTCGCTGGAGGATGGTGGAATGGATTTGAACCAGCATTCTAAGACACACATGGACAGGCATCAGGTGGATTGTGTAGTATCATTATAACATGCATATCAGTATGTGGCCAAAATTGTATCCATGTGTGAAGCCTCTCTTGTCATCTTAGGCCACTAATGAAAGGCGTGTGTTGAGGGAAAGGCCAGAAGTCCAGCATGAATCAGAAGAGCATAAGGTACAGGTGTTTTTTTTATTTTATTTTATTTTATTTATTTATTTATTTTTAAATAATGTTCTTTTGGTCCTGCAAATGAAACACTTTATATATGTTATATAACTAGTTTATATTAAAAATATAAATGTACAGGTAAAATGTGGCATGTTTGAGAATTCACTATTTTTAACAAATCAAGAATTATATGTTTTTGAGCATGTCCTCGGAGATAACGTATACCACAGCAAGAATCAGTTGTCGGGCTTGATGATGAATTTGGCAAAGGATTGTGAAACAGTTGGTTGACCTGCATTTGCAGCAGGATCAGATTTATTTATTTATTTGTCAGATTTAAGATGTCACAATAATAAGATGTCAAAATTAGCCTAATGCAAATCAGAAAGTGTATAGCAGTGTTAATGATTATACAATATTTCTAATTCCACAAATGAATATTATCACAATCATCAGAATATTATCACAACCATTTACCCAGTAATTTTTATAGTGTAGTATATGGCTACTTAAAAATAATTAAGTGGGCAAGAGAAAATATTTCAAGAATGCACTCTCAACCTGTCCCTCTCCTCGCTTGGAACTTTGCCACTTATTGTCAGTAGAAATGCATGATGGTATTGAATCATACTGGTATCAGACCGATTTTTTTTTTTTTTTTAGATTGGTCCAATAAAACCAGTATTTGATGTAGCCATTGTTCTGAAAAATGTTTAGGTAGCAGTGGACTACAGGGCAAAAATGTCTTTGGTGTAGAAGTTTTTCCAAGTGAGTGACTAGTGTTAAGGACGAGAGATTGTTCAGAGTGGCATCTCATGAGGTCAAGGAAAACAGTAGCAGAATTTCACCCCACAAGGCAGAGATGTTCTTGTTATTTAAGAAGAATGTGCTAAAAATAAAATGCACTTCCAGGAAAAAAGTTACTGTTATTAAGTGGTCTTTATCATTGGTAAACAATTGTTTTGATAACAATGTATTATCATAGGTAAACAATAGTTTTACCCTTTCTTAATTTTCATTTGTTCAGTTGTTAGATCTTTTCCATCAAAAAGAAAGTGAAAAGTGTTTTGTAGCATTTAAGGCTACAGCCAACAAAATCATTCTCTATTTAAGTATCACATAGTCAGCATACGGTTCAGCAGATGTCTTTTATATGAAAAATCACAGATGGTCTGAAAAATCTAACATTGTACAAGTAATGTTACATTTGTCTCTATTGGCTTTGCCTGATTTGCACATAGAAATTACTTTATCAGCATCAACATTGAATTCTCATGCTGCGCGTTTTTAATTTTAACTTGATTTAGTGACTGTGAAGTTCACTGAATTCATTGTCATGTTTATGGGACCAATTTGACATGACTTGTGCTGTGTGACATGGCACATTATCATGCTGGAAGTAGCTATTAGAAGATAGGTAACTTGTGGCCAGTTTGTAGCTGTGGCATTCAAATGATGCTTGATTGGTATTAAGGGGTCCAACGTGTGCCAAAGAAATATTGTCCACACCATCACACCATCAGCAGCAGCCTGAACTGTTGACACAGGGAAGTTTGGGTCCAGGGCTTCATGCTGTTTATGCAAAATTCTGACCCACCATCTGCAAGTCACAGCAGAAATTGAGATTCATCAGACCAGGTGACGTTTTTCCAACCTTCAACTGTGCAGGTTCGATGGGCCAGTGCCCACTATAGCCTCAGCTTCTTGTTCTTGGCTGACAGGTGTGGAACCCAATGTGGTCTGCTTTTGTAGCCCATCTGACTCAAGGTTCGACGTGTTGGGTGTTCAGATGCTTTTCTGCCCACCAAGTACCTGTCCTTGTCATGTACAACCTGTCACTGTTGTAAAATGTAGTTATTTAAGTTACTGTAGCCTTTCTGTCAGTTCAAACCTGTCTGGCCATTCTCCTCTGACTGCTCATCAACTAGGTGCTTCTGCCCATAGAACTCTTGCTCACTGGATTTTTTTTTTTGTTTTTCCACACCATTTTGTATGACTGGAGACTGTTCTCACTGTGTGTGTGTGTGTGTGTGTGTGTGTGTGAGTGAGAGAGAAAATCTCAGGAGAGCAGAGCAGTAGTTTCAGAAATACTCAGGCCACCCCGTCTGACACCAACAATTACACCACTGTCATAGTCACTTAGATCAAATTTTTCCCCATTCTGATGTTTGATGTGAACATTTATTGAAGTTCATGACCCATGTAGGCATGATTTTGTGCACTGCCCTGCTGCCATATGATTGGATGATTGGATAATTGCATGAACAAGCATGTGTTCCCAACAAAGTGGCCAGTTAGTGTATATACCAAATGCAACAACTTTTAAGGGTAGTATATTTTGTTGATGTATAATGTGTTATCACTCTTTTACCTTTCCGGTCAACTAGTATATAAAACAGCTAAATGCGAGAAATTTCAGATATTGGTGTCATATGAAATTGGTTTGAATTTTATCACCAAACGCAATCTGTGTATTTTTCTATATTTCTATACTGTTTATTTTATTAATAAAGAGTTGTCTGTTTCAGGAATTTCGTGATCCTTGGCGATGGTTAGATCCTTATGCAACAACTGAGGATAAACCAATGAAAACAGGTGAGAAGTGACAGTGTAAACTTTCATAGATGTTACTGGCTTCAGTAGATAATATCTGCAGTTAATTATGCAATTTGACTGTGTTAAGATCCTAATAAACATTTGAGAAAGCAATTATTAGTCACCTTTTCAGTGTTGGATTTTTGAATGAGACAAATTATTTTAATAAGAAAATAATTTTAGTCTTTTAGAACTTTGACAAAATGAGAAAAGCAGAATTTGAAATGTTTGCTTTTTAAAAAACGCAAACATTTCGTAATTATAAGGTGGATAAGAACATCATTCATCAAACATTAATTTGTGACTACATAATACAGTGGGTCCCCTCCTTCGGTTGAAACCAAGAGTCCAAACCCAAGAAATTGCAAAAATTTGTATCGTAAATTCAGTATCCAATTTGAAAACCTGCTGTAATGAATCTGTGTCTTTAAAGGGAAAAAAAATTAAAATTTTGGTAGTGAAAAGTGTGTTGCTCGCAGCTATAAGCAAAAGAATGTAGTTTTAGGAATGTGAACATATTGCTTTCAAGATAATGGAGCACTATGGAAAGTGAATGCAATTGCAGAGAAGTGTCCATCTTTCATTCACAGTAAATCCCAGGGAGACTGGCACTGGAAAAAACAGGGCTGTAGTTGAACAGTTTACGAGCAGCATCCACTGAGCAGTTTACGTCAATTACACTAACAACTTAGTCTGATGACCTTCATAGTTGGTATTTCTCACATCAGGGAAGCATTTTTCCATTCCACGGGGCGTGCAGGACATATCTGGAAACAAGCGAAAAAGAAAAGGTTTCTCCAGACTTCAAAACTTCACCACTTGGTTCAGTGGCACATGTGAGTCTGAAGGGTTCTTGTATGTGTACTTATATAGATGGTACATGCAAATTGGTCCTGACCGACAAAGTTCTGAATGCAGCATTGAAAGTACAGAAAGCTGCATCTGTGCCTCCTCTTATCTTATGAACTGGTGGAATTGCCACAACTTGTTCATGCACACATTGGTTTAATGTTTAATATAAATAAATATAAAATATTTTAAAATAACGTTTGAAGAATGGTGACTTTTTCAGCAAATTTTTTAATTTAGTATTCTGTATTATTTGCATATATTAAGATGTTATGTCAATATCTGCTGGAAAAAATAAATGTGACATAAGACACATAAATATAGACAAACTGTCCTCAATTAAAGACTGGGTTAGAGATAGACGGTCAGGTCCTAAGTCAATTTGTAAACATGACAGAGTGATTATTTCTAAATTTGTAATTTATATTTTTTATTGCTATTATTTATGTATTTATTAATTGACTGAATGTTGTAAGTGTGGATACTTCGTATGTTGAATATATCATCAATCAAGGACAGTTTGTACCTTATAAGAGTGGAATGAATGTTGGCAAAATTTCATTATATCTTGGTCTGTTTAGGTTGTGCAGGGACTGATGGACATTGTGTGTTACTGCATTGTCTAGCTCAAATGTAGTCTAAAAAAAAACAAAACTATTATCTTGACTGTTAGCAATAGGATGTTTGCTCATTAATTGTATGTCTGAATTTGTTGCAAAAAATGTAACATTGTTTTATTGAAGTCATAAGTGTTTCACTGTTTCACATACATCTTTGTAGGTGTTTTAGATTTAAATCCTGTTTTTCCTCCCTCCCTGCAGTGTCAAAAGCATCTAACCATAAGCCAAAGAGAGGGCCTACCTTTGCAGGTAATTGTGTTTTCAGTTTCTCTGAGTAAACTTCAGCTTTGTTCAAACTGAGTATTACAGATGCAATGAGTAAATTCCCACATATTTTCCTGTTAAGGTCACCTTTATATTATTTATCCTGTATGAACTAAAGTCAGTTGTTTGTGTCTGGCCCTCAGGACTGGAGGATCTCTACTGGAGTTGCCTGAAAGAAAGGTTGAAAATGCAGAAGACCTTTCACAGAAAAACAGTATGTGTGCTCTTTTTTTCAGTAGTTTTGCAGGCTTGAAAATGCTCTTCATTTTAGTGAAAAAGTCTATAAATTAAGCATTGACAGTCTTTATTTATGAACAGGGGGTATTGGGTCACATTGACATATGGAGAAACTACACAGGTATATTCTGTTTACATATGAACAGAAGACTTGGGGAAGTCCTATCTCAGTAAATACATGCAGTAGATTACCCAGTTCTGTACATCAGCTGGAAGCTGTCCCCAAGAGAATGTGGCTACAGTACCATAAAGAAGGAATGCCTGGCAATAAAATCCAAATACTTTTTTTATACAGATATTTACAATGAGTGATGGAGTGAAAAAATACAACCTTTGCCGCAGGATTGTCGTCTTTTACATAGATCCATCTGTTGTAACAGTTGCTTATTTACTCCATAGTAGCTTCATTCAGTCAATAGTACCACATAGTTTGTTGTTCCTAACTATAAACTTCACTGGTAAGTTTCTCTGTAATTTTAAAATTTCATTAGTTGTCCTGAAATTAGAAGCTGTGCAGTATTCTTTATGGAAGTATTTTGATTGAATGCAGTTGAAAAAAACTCAGTGTTCCCCATTTTCTTGTTTAACTCATAAGCTAAGTCTTACCTGAATAATTACCTTTACCTGAAGGGTAGCTGTTCTGGATTATAAGCTTACTTTTTTCAGATTTATTCTTGCTCTTGAATTGTTCCTGTGTGCATCGATGGTCACGGTCAGAAGAGGCAAAAGTATAGACCCCTCAATTGACCACCTTCTGAACCTTGGCTGTACCTTGATATCTTGTCCATAAACATCAAAAACAAAAGTGGAGATGAGACACAGCCTTGCTGGAGTCCAACGCCCACACTGAATGGACTCTACTTAATGCCCAGAACACAGACACAGTTTATACTGTGCTTATGCAGGGAATGAAGAGCAAACATCAGTAGTCCTGGTACCCTGTATTCCTAAAGTATCTCCCAAACCACATGCTGAGGCATATGGTCATTTGCCTTTTCCAGGTCCGCAAACCATATGTAGACTATGTTAACATACTCCCATGACCCCTCAAACTCCTCTGCTGTGGCTGAAATGAAATCCTTGTTGCTTTTCCTGAATCTGAGACTCAACTATCGGATGGAGTCTCCTCTCCAGTACCCTGACATAGGCTTTACCAGACAGGCTCCGGAGTGTGATCCTGCTATAGTTGGAAAACACCCTCTGGGTCCCTTTTTTAAATACAGGGACCACCACCCCAGTCTGCCAATCCAGGGGTACCTTGCCCTCCTTTTCTTCTGCATTAAAGAGTCGAGTGAGGCCACACAACGCCCATGCTGTCCAGTGCCTTTAACATCGCATGCACTATGGCTCACCCAGGAACAGTGATGGAGCCTAATCATACACTGCCTCCTGACAGGAGGTCATATCCACCCACTCAACACCAATTATTTCTTTACAAGCTTTTCCACTTTGTCAGCTTTTTCACTTAATAATCTGAGGAGGATAATGGTGATGATGCACAACGTGTTTGAACGAAACAAATACAGGGTTCGATCACATTTGGAGATAGGGGCTCTTGTTACCTTTACTGGCTGCTTTTGACCAGAGGATTGTGTTGTGTTTTGAAAACTGAAGCAGGGATACATTAGAAAATCCATCTTTAACTTCACTCAATTTTACTTAACTTTTATTCAATTAATTAATACACCCACAATGGTGGACAGACACTTCTCTGGAGTTGCTCTCACTTCCCATAATGGCTTACTCTCTTAAATTAATACTTTTATATTCCTAGCACTCCACATCCTCTCACTAAGACTCACATGCAGCTTAAAAGTTTTCACTAGCATAAGTATTTTTAAAACATGCTCTTCTTCAATGTTTCAGGGTGTATTTTTTTGTCACAAGACCTTTGTAGAGAAGAGTTTGGAACTGGAAGGTGCAGAGGAGCAAGAGGAGGAGGCACAGCCTGGTGCCTTCTGTGACAAAGATGCTGTTGGTGAGTTTGGCTGGTCATAGGAGGAAGTGGGAGAGGGAGGGATGGAGGATTAGATGAACCTTTGTACAAGTCTGGTACTCAGGACTCAGGGAATGAGATATGCAGGATTTGGAAGTTAAAAAAGGATAGGCATTCCTGTACCTTTGCAGTGTTGAGCTTTTTCATCAACCTGAAGTATTACAGTTGTATGCAAAAGTTTGGCCACCTCTGACCAAATTACATGATTTGTCAATATTCTGCATCAAATAATGTGAACACGACCCCTGCATCAAAAAAAAAACTTAAATGTGACACATTGGTACAAATTTTAACTCAGTCATTATTTATTGGCAGAATGCTAAAAACTTTTCCATACAACTGTATCTGTATGACTTGCATCTGTCAGTCCTGACCTTAATTGTTTTTTATGATGTGACTGCGCTGAATTGCTACATAAATTGACACCCATGGAGAGGTCTGGGGAAAATAATTGGGCAAATGAGTGCAGAGGAACATACATAATAATTGACAGGAAATTTAGCAATAAATGGATGTTTCGTATTTCTCTGACTGTCATCCCATCCACAGACGATCTCTCAGATCATGACAACTGTGCAGATGAAGCCCCTTTCCCAGAACTGGATCAGCAAGTTCTTTTAACTGGTACTGCACTCAAAGCTCTTTAGCACTTGATATCAGCACAGTCTGTGTTAACGGGGTTTTGAAGTATAGTTGATTAATGTGATGTTCTGTTTCTATTGATTAAACATACACTTGCCGTCTTCTTTATTAGAATCACTGTGCTGGTACAGACTGGTGGTGAGTGTTGTGGGGAATATTGAGGTTTGTCAGCACAATCTGAACACCAAAAAGTACCAAAAAACCTCTGCTTAAGATGTGGATCCCCTGATGGCCAGTCTGGTACATCCAGATGGAAGGATAATATGCCATATTGCACATTGTCTCAAGGTTGTTAGACACACGACAGTCCCTTTACTTCACTCCAATGTGCCTGGCCAGTCCCTACCTCTCAAGGCAACACAGATTCTTTGTGATGAGACTTAATGTGAAATTCTGTGAAGCTGTCTAGTATGACTCAAGAACTTTGTAGAACATCTCCAGCACCTTTTTGCTGAATTCAAGCTGTTCTGAGGCAAAGGGGGCTCCCACCTGATATTTGCAAGATATACCCAATAATGTAGCCAGTGAGCGCGTGTAAACCTAGGATTGTAATGTCTTTTGTTTTTCTCCAGCTTCCCAGACAGATAGGATGAGCTATGAGGACCTTGTCAAGAAGAATGTGGTATGTCCATCCCCTGCACCATAACCAAAGCAGTTTGGTTTGCAGCTACTGCCTCAACTTTTCATGTGCTTTTCAGGAGCTTTTTCTGGTGAACTCCCAGAAGTATGCACAGGAGACGGTGCTGTCACGTAGAGTGAGGGACTGGGAGGAGAAAATAAGTCCTCAGCTCCGTTTACAGGTACAGTAGTTATGTAGCATGAGTATACATTGCTTAGAAATGAGCAACATATTCATCTAGTTATCATTCAGTATTTTCTTTTTCAGTACATGAATTCAACACAGTAAACAATGAGTAATTATTTCATGGCATTTTGGGAGGATATGCAGAAATTTTGCCACAGAAAAATTGGTCTATTAAGTGTTTGTGTTCCTCCCTCAGGAAGAAAGGCTGGTCTTCAACATACATGATTATGGGAACCAGGTGATGGACATGTTAAATAGTGTTGGACAGACACACTCTTTTTCTTCTGTGGTGCAAGGGAAGGAGAGTCACGAGGTGTGTCGGTACATGCTGGCTTCATTGCAGCTGGTGAGTGTGTCTACAGTGTTCAGATTTGGGGTAGAGAGTGCATATATGTATGTTAATAGGCCATGCATACACAAAACTGTTTAACAGTAGCAGTACCTTTTTTTTTCAAAAGTGAAGTGCAATGCAAACACTTATGAGCATAAAATATTCCTCAAATCTGTCTTCTTAATTCAATCTGGCAGCTTTAACATATAAATTGGTTTTATTTTAAATAGGAAAAATCAGAATGCAGCCCTTAGTATTTTACTTAGACTTTTATCCAAGGTAGCTTAGTGTTAGATGTACTACAGTAAACTCACTCACTTACACTAAGAACAGTTTAGCATGCAAGCACAGATGTACACACGTACACACACACACACGAACACACACTTTGCCTGAAATCCATGTCTTTGGACTGAGTGAGGAATCCAGGGAGACACAGCCAGGATTATTCACTATAGACATTATATATTTGTCTTGTGTATTTTGGCGTTTTTAGTTCCTTTATATGTGTAAATAATGCCAATGCATTGCACTTTTAAAAATGTGTTTAGTGTTATACAGCCTGTTAATTTTTATGTATGTACTGCTTTTTTGTAACATTTGCATATGTGGAGACAGACACAGTTTTCACTTCATCCACCACATTAACAGCAGAACAGTGTAGAGTTACCAATACACTGGAAAACCATACTTTCAGCCATACTAGGCTCTAACTACAAAAGAGCTGAATGAGCTCAGGGACACAGACTTGTGGCATTCCAGAAATTGATTATTTGCCTTTATACATTTTGACAATCAATGTTAACAGTTAGGGTTAACCCTGAAATTTAATTAAATAAAAATGACTCCTCTCTTTTCAAGGCAAATGACTACACCATAGAGATCCAACAGGAGGAGGGGCTAGAAGAGGCTATCGATACCATGACGCTCACCCTGCTTAGCAAGCAAAGAACACATGACAGATTCAAGACCTATGCTGCTCCCTCCATTGCTGATGCACACTGACTTTTCGTTTTCATTTTCTCCTCAACTATAATTCGTTATCACGTGCAGTTACCAGTTTTTACTGGCAAGGTAAAGGAATTGCCAAAAATGTAAACTATTTTTAAGGAAATTATGGTAATTTTATAATTATATATAATGTGTAACATTTGAGAATAAAATCTTTCCATGATAACTGATGTTTTATGGAGTATCTCTGGCCGTAAAAATAGTTATCTCACTGTGTGGACTATTTTTCTGGTCTCCCTTGTCTTGAGCAATTGAGGCCCATTGCAGGGCTAAAAGAAAAATCCTTTCGGTTTCCATTTTGTATAAAATAGTGCCAGGATAAGAATGATTTCGAAAAAAAGGCAAAAGTTCTTTACGTTTGTGGGCCAAAATAAAAATCATGATTTTTGTGTGTCTGGGGGGGAATATACATCATGTTTCTCCACTGTATGTGTTATGTCTCAGTTTTAGTTGTATAATAAATTTGTGTTGTAGTGTGTTAATTTACAGTGAATTTCAGTTGAATTCTTTACCTCTCAATTTTAATGCACTTAACCTCTGGGAACCACAACTACTCAGTATCCAGGTTGTATGTCAGGAGTGTTAAAATTCCAAAATGCACTGGAAAAATACTGTCATGTAAGAGTTTTAAATGTAATAAAATACCCCAATAAAGCTATGTTAAAATGTGTGAAGTGCCTGAAACTCCTATCCAGTGCCATTTGTTGACTGACCCCCACTTCTTGTCATTTTTCACCAATATCGGGAGTACTGAAAGTTTAGCCAAGCTAGAACTATATTTCCACACTCCACTTGTTTTGTTTGTTATATCGACATCTATCAGCTGACTGTTTCAATACCTGTTGTGTTTTGTTATAAGCAAAGTGATGAATGAATAAATTGAATTTACCTTACTCTTGTCCATCTTCCCAGAACATTTCTGAGGAACATCTCAGCTGTTTTTAAATGCAAGTCCACTCTGCTTATTAATAAATTTAATCTAAGAATATGATAATTTATTGGAAAAGTAAATTTAACTTGAAAATAGTTATTTTAATCCACAGGTAAAAAATGCCTTTTGAATTAGTTATGGAATGGAAGTTGACTATGCTTACACATTTGAAAAGGATATATTTTAATTTCTATTCTATACATTCTTACCCTTGTAAAGTTAACACCTGAAGTAAATGATTATTTCAGTGAAATATAGATTATCTGGTACCTTTCTGGGTGTTTTTGAGTGCTACAGAGTGGCACAGCACTGAACAAAGTCACTTGGAAAGTTACAATAGCAGTATTCTATAAAGTCAACTGATAGTTGAGGAGAGGAAAAACTCACAACTGCAATGAAAGTGAGAATAAACCACTGGAGCTCCAAGTACCAGTGACTCCCAGGCCTTGTGGGCATTCTAATCTGCTGACAGGGTGCGGGTGTGGTAAATGTGTCAATACACATCGAGTGGAAGACATCAGAAAAAGGTGACATCAAGAACAATCCAAATGTATCAGAAGTCCAAAACAAAAATAAATATAAACATTCTTCTAGGAGCACAAGTATTAAAGTCTGGACCATCTCAAAAAAATGTATGGTTTTGGGGAAGGACTTGGGAGTCACGGACATGTACTTCAGGACCTTGAAAAGGCCCTGGGAGACACCCCCATAAATGTAAAGCAGAGAGCCTGTGGAGGTAGAGGGCTACATGTTACAGAATTAATGTTAGTGAACAAAGGGGTGTTGTGTTAATTTTTCTTTTAAAGTATTTTGTTATTGCTTAGTACAAGTGTAGGTGCTAACTTGTATATCCTTGAGCAAATGTACTTTAACCCATGTATTATGAAGTCAAGGTATTATAAACAATATGTTACTAAGCTGATTTACTTTCACCTTATTTTATTTAAATGTGAATTGTCAAGAAAATGTAATCTGACAGGACACAGGAGACAGAGATCAATATCCATATTTGTAACCTAATGTACACTGGAGGTGATGTAATCTGGCTGAATGTAAAAGTCAGGAACTGATGACCGTATTTAAAATACTGTGTAAATGATAAATACCCTGGGGGAAACCAGTGATGGGTGTACTCATCTGTGTGGATAGAAACATCCATCTCATAGGCATGAGTCGTCTTATGACAAACACACTTGTGCTGTTGAAACACTCCTGGAGGTAAATGTGTCATTTATATGCATCTGATTAAAACCTTAATTTTTAATCTATACAGTTTTGCCTTAATCTTTGTCTATTTGGGTTCCATTAAGTGTATGACTTGGAGTACTTGGGTTGCGGTAAGAGTCTGTAGTGGTATTTCCTCCTTTTTCTGTTCAGGGCCTTCTCTACTGAGGGAGCCTCATGACTAATAGAATGCCCAAATTTACTAGTTAACTATTATTTTAATCTGTTCATAGGGAGGTAACAGGTTGAAAGTGCTTGTAATTTCACTCTTTTTAGCTCTGTTTAATAATACAAAGTTATTTTCATAAGTCACAGCATTCCAATATCTCCATATCTGCGTTTACTTGTAGATCTCTCACTGTTTCATTCAACTAAGAGTTTTATTCAATCATTGAAAATGTACAGCACAAATACTGACTGCTTTTGCTACTGTTATTTCATTGAACTGGAAAATCAGACATACACTTAGTGTTACACATTGGTTCAATCTTTTTATAGAATATATTTCAATAGAGAAAATGTTGATGTGTGATTTCAATAAGTATAGAATGTGACACGGTCATGATCAGAAGTCTTGCTTTCAATGACACAGTTGAAGATGCTGCCGCAGGTTATAAAGACTAGTATCACTAGTATCTCAACTTTTTACCTAAGAAAATTTTATCAAGGCAAATAAAATTCCATACTGAGTTGTTTTCACCCCACATCCATCCCTCCTCCTCACCTGGATGGAGAAAACTGATGTAGCTGCCACTCTGCACAGCAAACCTCACAGGCCCCTCTTCACTTCATTCCATCAGCATTCAGTAAAAGCTTTTCGTTTTGTTTGCTTGTGTTGTGTTCATATTTTTTTAACTAAACCTCATTTTTAAAATAAACCCAAAATAATGATTTTGGGGCTAATGTGTGAAACACACTGTAAACATGTACATTAATGACAATATTAAGTGTTTTCTAATGAAAGTAACTGGTGTTTACAGTATTTATCATGCTGAAAACACGGGTTTATAGTTGTATAAGTGTTTTCCGATGGGCTGTCAGCACATTATTATTTGTGTCCATTTAAAATAATTGAAAAGAAGCAAAAATCCAGTATCCACACAATTTAGATTAGCTAGATTAAGGTACTTATCCAGCACAGTTTTTAGCAATGTTTCCTTGCATTTCAAAGGATGTGGGTTTGAATCCCCCACCTTTGAGCAAAGTCAGGTAGGTGTGTAAGTGGCATAGAGTTGAATTGGAGTTATAGTGACCACTTGAGCAGTGTTCACATTTGTAAGGCAGGCTGTGAAAGTGGTTTATCATAGTTTTCTTCATGGATGCCTTTGCATCAAAGATGCAGGGAGAACATGCAGACGCTGTACATGCTGAGCTGGACTGAGGCTTTTGCCCAAGTTCTGTGAGACGATGGCATTAGCGTGTTGCACTTGAATGGACTACTAAAGGTGAATTTCTCCAGTAAGAATACACTGTTGTATAAGTTAATAAATCAGTGTAAAGTTCCTTATTTAACACTACATTGTTACACAAAGGTACCAGTTAAGTAAAGGTTAATAAGTAAATATATCTGCTTATCTACCCACATGTTCAGCTACTCAGAGTCATATGATATTCACAGCACTTGCCACAGTATAATACAACCTATTTTTAAACCAAGAGACATCAACCTTAAGAGCAGAGGATGACATATGAGGTCATTCCCATGTGCAGCATATCCTTGGTGGGGTCCACTCATAAGCCTCAGAATACCCACTACTAGCATGGGGACGCCGCTAAATGACACCACCGCTCGTTCAGGAAATAAGCTCCACTTCCAGACGTTGACCTTGGAGCTTTGGTCTCACTATATAAATTCAATTATTTATGAAAGTGGAAACCTGCGCACAATGAGCTGAGCTGTTTATTCCATGAAATATGATATTAATGCAGTGGGACTATATACAACATGTAGCCTTTCAATAAATGCCAGAGCAGTGAAGTAGAAATGCAAAAATTGACATAATTCTGCACAAACACCTCATCACTGTTTTGAGGGGAATATCAGCTTCTTAGGCATTTGTGGGACTCAAAAATACTACCAACAGTTATCAATGGAGTGCCACATAAATATTAGTGGGGTATTAGGGCTGCTTCAACATTGCCACCCTCCGTATGGCTGCCTCTGTTTTAATGTTGTCAATTATGTAGTGTGACACACGACAGTTACTCAGCAGATGTCAGTGACTGCATTTGACTCAAACATATATTTCTGTAAGAGCCCAGACTGTGTGACCCCTGCACTTTATGACAAACAATTCTCATTTGGTTACTCAGGCTGCAGATCATATCTATTAATACATGTCCTTGCAATCTGGCAGTTCCTCCTGTTCAACAGTGTGATGCTAAACTGTGTTCATGTTAAAGGGGAAAAACACAGTGCACTATAATTTATTTAATGCATCAGTCATTTTCTTTTTCTGGTGCTGCTCGAGTTCCAGCCTCTACTGACTTTTACTACAACTTTCAGTAAGCTCCAGCCCCCTCAACTGAAATAGGAGAGGCTAAAAAAGCTATCCAATCCAGTCCGCATCATCGTTCGCAAAAGACTGGAAAAAAAACCTTGCAGTTACTTATGGTCATGGCACAGGCATTCCTGAAGTTACTTTATAATGACATGATCTTGAGTAGTGGGCGTCTCTGATCTTTTTAAACCATGCTTCTGCCTACATGTCCATTTAGTTCCTAAAGCGAACAACTTTCTCCACATAGGATTTTTCAGAATACTGTTTTTTCCACTTCTCTCTGGCCATCTTGATTCTACAATTGATCACTACAGGGAAACTTTCAAATCCAAGAAAAACTGTGCCGGAAATAAAATAATATTTATCATATAAAACCTGGAGCACTGAAAATTTGACTTTTTTCTAAATTTTAATATTGCTATTGTAAAGAGAGAAAGCAGAAAACACAATGAGCAGCACAGCACCAGATGACTGGCAGCAGCCTCCGCACTACCAGGGCACTGATAGCGGGGAGGACAGGGATGATCAGGTCCCTGCCATGGAGAAGGACCTGCTTGAGGATGCGCCCTGGAAGAAGATCCAGCAGAACACGTTTACCAGATGGTGCAACGAGCACCTCAAGTGCATTAATAAGAGCATAACGGATCTGCAAAAAGATTTCGGCGATGGGCTCAAACTTATTGCTTTGCTGGAGATTCTGAGTCAAAAGAAAATGTACAGAAAGCATAACCCAAGACCAAACTTTAGACAGATGAAACTGGAAAATGTGTCAGTCGCTCTGGAGTTCCTGGACAAAGAACACATCAAGCTAGTGTCCATAGGTAAGTAAAACTAACCCTAACCCTAAACTATGACTGCAGACAACTTTGTGACCAAAATGTTGTGCTTTTCTCCCTTATTT
The DNA here is from genome assembly GCA_900497675.1 of Arapaima gigas. Classification (NCBI taxonomy): domain Eukaryota; kingdom Metazoa; phylum Chordata; class Actinopteri; order Osteoglossiformes; family Osteoglossidae; genus Arapaima; species Arapaima gigas. Next base: position 60,375 of record UFQX01001089.1, read on the forward strand.
TGTACTTTGCCAACCTCGCACTCCTCAACAATAACACAAATAAATGTTCATGATAATTCTATACAATTATTTATAATGTGTATCGTTTATTAAGCACTTTCTTTACAGGTTTTTTAGTGATTCAGCGACTGTTAGCTTTTGTTGTGTTAACTAGCCTCTTCAGAACCTTATTTTTTTACCTGTTAACCTACTCAAATAAGTATCTGCATCATGTATTTTTTATTTAATGGCTGTTTTCGTGCAAAAGTATATGAAGAAAGTTTATGTTCCATATGAATATCTACTATGAAAAAATAATGTCTGATGTAATATACAAATATAACATTTTTTATATATTTAACGTTACAGTTTTCATACCCTATACCCTATATTAATATTTTAAAATATATTGTACAAATATATTATTCAATGCGTTTAATTATATTTTTTAACACTTGGCAATATAAACTTGCTACTTAGGTTAGGAATGGCATGAGTTATACATTTTTAAGCATTTTTCCCTGTTTTTCTTTAAAAAAAATCCACAGGTCCTTCATTTTTTTTCACATTCATTACACTTTTCAAAAATGCATGTTTGCAGCAGGGGTACGAAGGAGCAAAATGTAGCTCTGGTGCCTCAGAGTTCCTAGGCTGCAGATTTGAAGATGTGGTCATCATGTGTACTGAATTTGCATGTTCTTCTCATATGCTTGAGTTTACGCCCATGCTGTACAGACACGTTTAAGTCAAAGTGGTAAGTCTAAATTTCCTTTAGTGCCAGTGAGTGAATGAATGAATGTGTGTTACTGCCCCATGATGGACTGACATCGTGTCCAGGGTGCCCTCTTGCCTCATGTCCTATACTTCTGGGTTAGGCACTTGGCCATCACAAACATGCAGTCCTTGAACAGTTAACGAAAACAGGAGAAATATGAATTTACCACACAACAGATGCGCCCTCTCTTTAGCATGGATGACAACTAAGCTTTGAATTACATCTTAGGGTATCATACAACTTAGTAACGTTATGATTACTTATGTCTTTCAGAAAGATTCCTCTTCAATAGTCCATTTAAATCAGACAGAACAGGTTAGGTTAAGTAAAAACCTTAATAAAGCTGGAGTACTAAATAAAATATACTGTGTATCACAGAAAAATACTCATAATGTTCATTTTCATAACCGCTTGTCTGGTATAAAGTCATAGTGGTCTGGAGACTATCCTGGAAAAACAGGGCTCAAGTCAGAGTCCATCCTGGGTTAGATATCACTAGTATCTCAATTTTTTGAAAACTGCATTAAAATTAAAAATCATCCAAATTTAGAGAGAAAATACATAATTGCTAATCCTGTTTGCTCGCCCATAAGCAGGTCTGTCAACCACTTTCCCAATTGTGCACAGTAAAAAAGCTTAACCCTTATTTATGGGTAAGATTATGTAGCTACACATTTGCATTAACTTTTGAGATACGTGAAAATGAAAATAATTTAAAATGAAAAAATACATTCCTATCCATTTCCTATTGTTTACCAGTTTGTGTAAAAAACATGTAAAATTGGTCATCTTGCTATCCATCAATAAGACTCACAAACACATGACACCTATTCTGTACATGAGAAGGCACCTGAATGATGGCCACCCTGCATTTCTACTCTGTTTATGTGCTCCATGATTTCTGAAAACAGTGGAGGAAGTATCATTTTAAACAATTAAATAAGTAAAAATACTTGTGTCTTCAAAAATCTGTAACTCAAGTGTTTGCAACATAAGGATTTAGTCCTAAAGGTATAAAAATCTCAAAGCCTCAGCTGAGTTGAATTAAACGTGTATCGTCAGCTACTTCTTGTACAAAACAGCATATATTTACAAAGTATATGAGTATTAATTCTCAAAGCTGCTCACGTATTTTCAGTGTCCCTCACACAACTCAGTAAGACCTTTTTCACTCGCAAATTTTTGGTAGAGGAGTTGGTCAAACGTAGTCATTTTAGGAGCAGTTCTATCCACAGTGCAGTTAAGTTGAAACATCTATATTTAAGTCATCTGTCTTAACTTTGCTGCCAGTCATGTTCGCAGTTGGCAGGCAAAAATTGTATTAGTTATTGGATACAGTTCTTACCACCTGCTATGATTTTCTGGATGTAGTGCTGAGTGCTGGAAGAAGAACCCTTTGATCATGCCAGGAAACAGTCACAAGGTTAACATTACTGTCATCAGTAAGCCCCCTTTCAGAATTATAGTCCTCAACATTACACTGAAGTCCAGTCACACAGTCTTTGATACAGCCTTTCTCATATACAGGTAAACCCCAGCATACAAACTCCAAGCATATGCGAATTTGCTATAATGCGGCTAAATTTTTAATACCAGGTCCCAGTCTGTGTAATATATGCCCCCCTGTAATGCAGAGGCAGAACACATAACATGCAACCAGAAATTTGTCTGCAGGAAATAAAAAAGAAATAATATTTCATATTAGTTTCTTGTTGTTCTACCCCACTGCCTCACAACATAATACCAGGGAGCACAGCAAGCTTAAGGAACATACTTTGCTCATATCCTTACAGTTTTGTGTCTCATGTTTGTTTCCACGTATTTGAAAATGGTGATTACCCATGCACCAACGGTATTTTATTGCTTTGCTGACAGATTTATACTTAGTTCTTACTAGAGAAATTCTATGGCTGTATCTTGCTCATGTGTACGATGACAGAAATATTTTAGGTTATTCCTTCATACTGTTAAATGGCATGCTACTACAATTTACTGCATAGTATGTACTGTATTTCCTTTAATCCTGTTGAATCTGGCTACATTAAGTTGTGGTGAAAAAGTTAAGAATGCAGCAACCTCTGAGAACCGTTCCCTGGTTGGCAAAAGCCAAACTATGTACATCTGATCTTAGTCTACCCATCAACACAGTTATTTAATTCAGTCACTTGCATAACATCAGTGCAGAACTTTAACAGCATTTGTGACCTTCTCAGCCAGCCTAGTGGTCTGCTATTCTGTGGTGTTCCCAGATATTAGCCCTGTGCTTTGTGTGTGTGAAACCTACTTCCGTGTTCCCCAGTTCTTCTTTTCTCCATGTTCCCAAATCATCCAGTCATCACCAGTCTTCACTTCTTTGTTTTTCATAGCACTTCTCCACTGTGTATATAAATCCAGCACTTGAACTAAATGCTAAACGCTGAGTGAACATGATAAAGAATATTGCATGTATTTATCTGAACTGAACTGACTATTTTATAATCCAATGTCTTGTGTCTGTCCCTTCTCTCTGTGTGGACACAGATAGTAAAGCCATTGTAGATGGGAACTTGAAGTTGATCCTGGGGCTCATTTGGACACTGATTCTGCACTATTCCATCTCCATGCCCATGTGGGAAGATGAGGATGATGAGGAGGCAAAAAAACTGACCCCCAAGCAAAGACTTCTTGGATGGATCCAGAAAAAAGTCCCACAGCTGCCCATCAACAACTTCAACAAGGACTGGAGAGATGGCAAGGCTCTGGGTGCCCTTGTGGATAATTGTGGCCCTGGTGAGTATTGTTTACTGCTAACCATCAATTGTGTTAGAATAGCAGTGACCCACAAGTTCATGTTGAGTATATACTACCTCTCCATAGTTTTCTCAGAGTACAGATATTCTTTAAAGCTGCTGCTCTTGTTGCCTTGATGTTAGTTGACCTGTCTTCTACTGATGCCATTTTGCACCAGTAAAAAAAGTGCTTGTCATGTTATTTCTCTGCTCAGGAATTGTAAATGGATCTTCCACTTGTAGAAATAAGTAATTCATAGTAAGAGGTTACTGGACTGAGCATATAAGGTGACTAAATATACTATTAGTAAACTGTGTTATGCTTAATTTCTGCAACCACCAGTGATGTAAATGAGCAATTGGATACTAGCTAATGGATGCAAACCTCTAGATAACATAAAGATTATTGTTTCGGTGAGATGAACAGACCACAGTGCTCCTGCAGCCTTTCCAGGGTAGCATTGAGGGATAAAAAAATTATTACTCATTCACAGCTGTGTTTTGCTTGGAACAGTTTGCAGCAAACTTCAAACAAATGCTCCGTCCAACTGGTTCTGTCATAGACCAGATTCTTGATGGGTTGGTAAGGAATCGATCTCACGCCAGCCTAGACTGTCCCTGCCTTTCAAAAATGTGACACGAAATGCTAATTTCCAACCTTATTTGAGAATTTTGTTATATTCAATACTCTTCTAGCCAGGAGCGACATTAAGAAATACCTGGCGGTTAGAAAAATTCCTTGTAATCTTTTTCTTTGGTCTCTTGTTGCTCTCAACCCAGATCTTCCTATTAACACCAGTCAAACTGGTCTCTGGAAATGGCTGGCTAATGATTTTTTAGACACATCACATTTATTTCTAAAACAAAAAATGCCTAGATCTGACCACCTAAGAATGAAATTTGGCTTCCCCACCGCCGACTTCTTTAAAAATATTCAACTGTGTCATTTTATTACAGCCACACAAAGAGAACAGACTGGACAGACCTGACTGAAACCATCGTACGCGCCAGGGCCACAGCCTATCACCAGACTTCATTACCTTTAAACTTCATGTAAAATTTAGTGCATTTATGTATATGTAGAGTATGTATGCTGTGTGGATTGACATGCACACAGTAATAACAAATTAATTATCATTTAATTTTATTATCTTCAATAACTTTAGCGTCACAATTTCTGTGTGAATGACAAAGTACATCCACCTATGTGTAGGGCATGTGTAGTGTCCACAGCTGTGTGTGTGTGTGTGTGTGTGTGTGTGTGTGTGTATCTGCGTATGTGTGTTTAATGAACTTGACAACATAAAAACTTCACTTAGGGTGAGAAATTCCTGTGTGTCAAAGTCTGCGGCTTGAAAAACAAAACCGTGTATAAAGAAAATGTAGACAAACAAACAGACAGACAAGCAGAGATTGAGCTTTATATATACAGAGGTTAAAGTTAATACTAGTAGTTTTATGGGTGCTGAAGCAATACTAACTGAAGCAATACTAGCTCCTGTGCTAAATAGTTGTAGTTAAACAAGGTTCCTACCTTTTTGCAGGACTTTGTCCAGACTGGGACACATGGGACCCCAACCAGCCTGTGGATAATGCCAGGGAGGCAATGAAGCAGGCTGATGACTGGCTTGGTGTGCCGCAGGTAATGTTCTCACCTACATAAGGTGCGATTGTCTGACTAAAGGTTTAGATATCGGAGATGTCATCAGCTACACACCAAACCTTCATTGCTGTCAGAACTGACATATAATCTTCCATAATCAAAAATACTTATTCAAGCAAATTTAAATTAGAGGTACAAAGCTTTACTTTACCACCTGTCTGTTTGACAGTATTTAAAGCAGAAAATGAAAACCTTGGGAAAAAGTAACAAAGTCAGTCAGGACTAAGTTATGAAGGTATTTGGGATGAACTGGCTTGATTTTTGCTGTACTGAATCCTTTGTCCACTGGGCCACTTTGTCTGCCTTGATTTTGAAATTTCTGAGCCCCTAACATTTAAGATAAATGGCTTGATGTTATGCTACAGACCGTTAGCTATTCATGAGCAGCTTAATGTCCACTGCTAGAAGTAGTCCATTTATGGAGTAAGAATAAGTACAATACAGCATTTTACTGCTTAATTGCTGAAGGCAGGATCAAAGCTTGGTTCTGCTGGGCCCTTCTGATAATTTATATGAGAGACAGACGTTGCAGAATAATTCGCCAGTGGCATCTCATTAGCACCACCATTATCATTTTCCAGTTACAAGCTATCTCATAAACAAGGAACACTGGAGTTTAAATAAGCACCGTAATTTCCAAAAGCATGATTTTGATGAATGAAATTAATCCTACAGGTTATTGCACCCGAAGAGATTGTTGATCCTGAGGTAGATGAGCATTCTGTGATGACATACCTGTCTCAGTTCCCCAAAGCCAAACTGAAGCCTGGGGCCCCACTGCACCCCAGACAGCTAGACCCCAAGAAGGTTAAGGCCTATGGGCAAGGTGAGTTTTCATTGCTATGGGACCTTGCTTTGTAAGAGACCTTGGGGTGGTGAGCTTAGTTTTCCTCCTCTGGATTTAATTTAGACACATTATGTCCACTGTGGGTTGGATCAGCACTGAAAAGAATCAGCATTGAAAGGGTTTGTGTCTTATATATTGATCAAGTCCTGCCTGGAGGTCTAGTGTGGCTCTCTGTTTGCCCCTCAGTTTCTCTCAGTCCCTCAGGGTCCCTTAATCTTCCTCATCTTCAGTACTTCCCTTGGCTTTGCCATTACCTCTCCTATCACTACTGTGGCTGATGATACCACTTGTTCTCTTTTTCCCAGCAGCTACTGACTTATCCTCTTGTACTGCACTTTACTTGCTGTACATCTGTCGATGCCATTCCTTCATTTACAACTCAGTCTTTCCAGGATTAAGATCCTTCATCTCCCAACAGGTCTATCTACCTGTTACAAATTTTCTATCAAACTTTGCAGTTCACTCATTTCATCCACTTCATTTGATCAAGAGCCTGAGAGAAACGATCCACTACAGCTATGTCCTTCATAACATACACAGGATCTACACTTTTCTTACGACACAGTTTACCCAGCTTCTGATGGACATCTAATAATATCCTACCTGGACAACTGAAGTACCCTGCCATCAAGACGCTCCAGCTGATTCAGAACGTAGAGCCTTGGTTGTGTTCAACTGGTCAAAGCATCCAAGTTTTTTGTTTGAAACAGTGAAATGATTGAATACACTTTACCGAAATACGACTATCTATGATGTCAATCGTGGTTAAGAAAAACAATAATTGAGTTTATGGGCATTTTCAGAGTTTGTGCCATAATAGTAATTACGTCTCCATGTCACTTCGGTCCAAAGCACAAGAGATCCACAACTGCAAGTCTGTAAGTTCAGTTTCAGGGTTGATGTGAAATGAACTCCATCTCTCCCTCAGACTTGCTAAATCTCATTCAGCATTTAAGAATGATGCCAAAACAGTTCTTTGTCAGGCCTACTTCTCTCCAGATTTATTAACTGCTCCATATAATTGCACTAAATTTTCTGTCATATTCACCTTTGTATTCTATCTTACTTCTCCGTGCAGCCACCTGGGTAATACGCACAAGTAAAACAAAAGCTGGACAAAATGTCCCTCTATGTTGGTCTTTTTGTGAAATATACCTCTGCTTAATTCATGCTGTATATTGCTTTGGCAGAAAATGTGTCATTTGAATGATTGTAGATGTAAAAGAATCTGTAACAATAAGTATAATTTATCCTTATTTTTTTACTTAGCTGACATAATGACATTTGCAAACGTTCATATAATAGGTTTCTTTACTGGAAGAATTCATAGTATGTACTTTACTCAAGGGGTGAAAGTAGGAGTTCACTTCAGAAGTTCATTTCCTAAATGACACACATACTAAAGGTAGCTTTTCTTTCTGATCCACTTTGCCTCATGACTGGAACGGTGGCAATGGAGTCATAAAGCATCACTTAAAATAGAAATTGGATGTTGCCACTGTACTTGTGATATTTTTGTTAAGTGCTTTTGGGGACACCTGTTCTTTTTGCTCAGGAATTGAGCCGTCTGGAAACATGGTGCTAAAGCCAGCCAGGTTCACAGTGGAGACTGCGGAGGGAGGCCCAGGCCAGGTCATAGTTTATGTGATGGACCCTGAAGGACACACAGAGGAGGTATGGGAACCATGAACATCTAGTCAAACAAATTCCTCCTTTTTGAGGAATACGTGGATATATAGAACCAGTGGAAAGTCTGAGTACACAGCATTTGACACTATAAATGTTAAATTTTAAAAAATGCAAAAACTGAAAACTGAAGCTAACAGTTTCAAAAGCACAAGGCATTTGGTTTACATGTTTCACCATATAAGTGCAAACTTTTGCCCAGTATTGTTTATTCACTGACTTGTTATTAACGTGACTTTTTAACATGGATATTTGATGGTTTACACTGGGTACTCATGTCACAAACATTTAAAATTTGCAAAGATATGATATTCAGGTAATTTTGTATTGGCTTTCCTTCAGTAGTATATATTCAAAGATTTGAACTGAAGTGATTTTTAAATTGTAGATAGAGACAGATGGCCTGCTAATAGTCAGATTGACAGAGTTGACAGAGTAATTATCTCTAAATCTGTAGTCCAGCATACGGTAACTTTTGTTCATATTTTTCATTTATTTTACTTTATTTCTGGCCACAGTATAGTATATTATCTATACCGTTGATACATAATTCACTACTGTATTCTTGGCCAAATTTTCTTTTAAAAATTACAGAAAGTTCATAATATTTTTAAATGCTTGAATGTTGCCCCCCGTTGCGCTCTTCCGTGGGTAGCCCTCGGTCCTCAGTGCTGCGGGGATTTGGCGGCCACCTGGGAAGATGGATTACTTGCCAGTGAGAATAACTGACAGTGTGAGACGCCAGAAGATGCATGTTAGTTCTTCTGTATTGATCAGCTTATGTTCACAGGTCACACATTCATACTGTGCAGGTACACAAGTGTGTTATGTCACACAAAGATAGGGACAGTTTAAACATGTTCATGTTATACATATGGTCATATATGTTTTAATTGGTCGTAAAATGCTCATTTGCTTACCCGAATTCCTGAAAATCATTTTTTTGACAATATACATCAATTTAATTTTTTTATTTGTTACTAGCTGTTTTAACAGTGTAAAGGCAAAAAGTAATACCACGTTATATAATCACCAAACTGTTTTAGTTGTACACAGTACAGTCCTAGTCAAGTGGAAAGGAAAAAACAAAATGTAAATCACCAAACTTTACTACCCTTATATCACTGATGCGTACAGCAAGATGTATGAGATATTTGTCATTAACTTTTTTCATTTCTGACAACAGCTTCATATCATCCATGTACATTTATTACACTTCTAGGCCACTTAGAGCAAAGCGCTGATTTGTGATGTATAAATTGAAAGTAGACTTAATTTTAAAGGTATTTTATAAGTTAATAAACATAATACAAACTTACAACAAACTGACTCAATCCCCTGCGTAGGATCTCCAGCCACTTTGAAAACAAAGACATCGAAGGGGCTCTTATTGATATCCAGCCCTGCAAAGAGAATCTTCACCTGATTTTATGTAGACCATAGATTTTAAGTAGTCAAAAGATTAACAAGCATTTTTAGTGTCACAAATAATTAAAGACAGTGTTCAACTGTCCCTAGTACAGTGGAACACTGACACTTTGAAACAAAAATCTTACTGCAAACCTTTCATTAATGCAGCTTTATCTGTGTTTTTTTTAAAAATCCAAACTTTTAATAAACTTGTTATTTGTATTATTAAACTATGTTTATGATGTAGTGGCTGGATTTAGGAACAAATCGCATTACCTTCAGATTTCGGATTCCAGTTTTGTCAGTTGACTAGCTGGTGTATTTATTCATTTTAAATTTTAAATCAACCTCTCTTTAGTCATTGAGAGTATCCTGAATGTCTGTAAAATGCCCCAAAATAAAATAGTCGCACAGGACCACTTTAGTTCATTTATTTAAGTTTCATCAGTTTGTATAGTTTGCACCTGGCACTCGTGTGTAGATAGTCAATAACATGAAAATGTGGCACCTTATTGGAATGAATCAATTGCCAGTAAGGACTGAAAGGGGTTTTATGAGAGACAGTATATAGTGTTAATACAGTGTAGAGTCATCCTCATTGTTTTTAAATTATTTAATGCTTTTTGAAGTTGGTCATGGTGGTGTAGTGACTAGCACTGCTGTCTGATGTCACAGGGCACTTCGGGCACAGGTTTCTCATACAACTCAGTGTATAAATTCATTCCCTTTATATATGTGTCAATATCACTGGTGTCCATTCAGACTGTACACAACTTAGACTTGTACCCTGTATGTCTAGAATGGGCTCCGGACCACAGTGACCCTGACTTGGACCAGTGGTTAAGTGACTGAGTGAGTCTCCTTTGCACAAATACATTAAGTCCAACGTTTCTCCATTCACAGGCTAAAGTTATTCCAAACAATGACAAGAACAGGACCTACACTGTCACCTATGTGCCAAAGGTGGAAGGCCCACACAAGGTATAACTTTATGCCTACACATTTGAATAACATAAGACATCAGTCAGCCACTAACTTCTTTATCCTAGTAACAGTGTTAATTTTGTGTGCAACAAATACTATTCTTTCATTGTTTAATTATTTGCAACACTAAAAATGCTTGTTAATCTTTTTTTAGGTGAAGGTTCTCTTTGCAGGGCTGGATATCAATAAAAGCCCTTTCGATGTCTTTGTATCCAAAGCGGCTGGAGATCCCAGCAAGGTACAGGCAAAAGGACCAGGACTGCAACCTACGGGCAATGTTGTCAACAAAATAACCAACTTTGACATCTACACTGCAGGTAAATTCCTGGTGAAGTTTAACTGTGAACGCTCGGAAACTTGTTTGATATATTCATATTTATCCATCTAGCAGGCACTTTTCTCCAAAGGAAAATGTACAGAGTAAATAAAAGTTAAGGTCACCAACAGATGAAGAGGTACAGATGCAGACACACAATCGTCCAGTCAGTCAGTTTGTTCAACAGAGCTGACACCGAGAACTGAGAAGATATACAAAGACAATTATGTAAGTTTATGGTGCAAGACAGGAGATCAGGCAAGAAGTGGGTGTGAAAGGTGTATTTTGAAACTCTTCTTGAATCTTAAGATGGTTTCAACAATTTTGAGGGAGAGAGGGAGTTCGGTCCACTAAACAAGAGTCAAGAACCTACTGTTTTTTAATTCTAGGCCCTCTTGTTCATTTGACCCCCACATGTCCAGAAGTGCAGGAACATAGCAGTATTGTGTGGCATTAGCAAGTGACAGGTCCTACAGGTGCAGGGAAGCAATAGGTCAGTTTCAAACCCAAACCAGTTTTCAAAAAACGTAATTTCATAGAGAGAAGTTTTACACCAAACCCCTGGCCACACTGTATATAAATATAAGTTCCCACTAACTTGCAGCCCCACGGGTGCAGTTTTTCATAAAAACCTACTATCGTCCAACTCCACCTCTGTGCTGTTCAACAGATCATACTCCAGGGGGCTCAACAGCCTTGTCTGATGGCATCCAAGTAGACTTCCTCCAGTGTAATTCTTCTAACTCCTGAAATGTGCATCACTTGAAATGTTTTTTGTTCCACCAGCTCTTTGTATTTGCCAATAAAATAGACATAGCAGCATGTCCCTTTGTGTTATTTAGCTTGTTGAACAATGTGGTACATTTTGTTTGTGTTTCACAAAGAATCAAAACATGTAAAAAAAAAAACTCAGCTTACCTGCATTGTATAATAAGGTTCTCTAAACCTGCCAACCATTTAAAAGACTACGGAGTCTTTCAATATGTAATTGGTGTTATGTGTATTTTAATTTTACACACAGAAGATTTTAATTCTATTCAAGCCTGTGTTTTTGTGGATAAATGTAATTTGTTCGTATGTCCAGGTGCAGGTGATGGTGATGTGGATGTTGTTATTGTGGACCCTGCGGGTCAGAGGGACACAGTGAAGGCTTTTTTGGAAAACAAAGGGGACGGTACTTTTTGCTGTACTTACCAGCCTACACAAGAGGGATCCCACTCCATCCATGTCACATTTGCTGGCAAGCAAATTCCCAAGAGTCCCTTCCCTGTCAACATCTCAAAAGGTAAACATGAAAACTTGTACTGGTGCTTCTACTGCCTTTACTGTCGACATTTTTGACTGATGCCCCAGTTTGTATGATTTAATGAATTTATTTCCTGTTGATTGAACTGTGCTCCCTAAATAATCCAGCACCAGATTTCTCTCCCCTTTGCGCTTGCATAGCAGTAGTATAAACACACACATTATGCATGTAATTTCTTTGGGCGTTTCAATTCAAAAGATTTTTTAAAAAATAATTCAATTCATTTTACTTGCATACAGTGCTCTTCTCACTAGGGTGACAAGGAGGACTAAATAAAGTTCCAAGCAACAGTACAAAGTAGATTTTTCTATTTTAAGGTGGCCCTCTATTAACTGTTAACTATTTAGCCATTTAAAAGGTTAACTATTTTTATAAATGTAATAATAATAAAACTGCTCTGACAGTTGTCACTGAAACTTGCTATAAAAATTTTTATCCAAAGTTTATCCATAATAAAGGAAATCAAACCGCTAATAAAATTCAAAATGGAAAAAATTAACAAATAAATACTGTACTGTGTCGTACAGTGTACTATAATAAATAATAAATGGCAAATAATGCCAGCAAATGAAGAAAAAGTGTGATGTGTGCAGCGGTGGAGAGCAGAGGAGGGCTGAGTAGACCATGAAAGCATTTCAGGATTGTGCCCTGCGATTCCCTCACTCGTGCTCACCAGGCTGTTCAGAACTTCTTTGGTCACAGTTCAGATGTTGTGATGGGAAAAAGAAAAAGAAAACACTTTTGAACACATCATATTTTTTATTCTACTACAGCTAGCAATGCCAAAGCTTGTCATGCTTCAGGAAGAGGGCTCCAGGAAAAGGGGCTGCGAGTAAATGATGTTGCTGACTTCAAGGTGTTCACAAAAGGAGCTGGCAGCGGAGATCTGAAGGTGGTGGTGAAGGGGCCAAGTAAGTATTCATCCTGCTTATTCATGACAATGTGACTGCATGCAATGGGAATAATGGCACACTGTATGTCTTTACAGAAGGAGAAGAACCAGTTAACGTTAAAGAGGTCGGAGATGGGGTGTTTAAATGTGATTACTTACCCTCTGTACCTGGAAAATACACCGTATCAATCACATGGGGGGGCAAAGCTATTCAACGCAGGTGAGTGTACAACAGACCTTGTCACCTTTTATTGGTATTACTAATTTAAATCTACAAGGCCAAATCAAAATGTGCAGTATAGCTTAGCTGTTCAGTTATTCACAGGGTGAATCCATCGAAAAGCACTACTAACTTGAAATTCCACTCTTAATGTTCATGTTTTTTATACGGTTTGTGACCTATTAATTAAACTGAATACGGTGGTTGTGATTTGTTTGGCATGTTTGCATGGTGAGTAGTGCTACTGCATCATAGTATCTGGGCTGTTGATATTTTAGGCATGGGTTTTAGCCCTAGCTATCTGAGTAGACTTTGCATGTTCATCTCATGTCTGCCTGGGTTTCCTTCAAGTGCTCCAGTTTCCTCCCACTGTCAAAAGAGTTGCATTTCAGGTTAACTGTCTGGAGTTTGAATGTGTGCAAGTAACTTTCTGCATAGCTATCCTGTGAAACACTGGTATTCTGTACAAGATGTAGTCTTCTAGTATAGCGCCCAGTGGCTCTGGGTTGGGCTCTGGACCACTATAACACTAACCAGCATAAACAGTTAAGGATAATGGATGGATGGATGAATAGTTGAGCACTCATATTACACGCATTACTTGATACTTTATTATGCAAAAACTGAAAAAATGTATTCCTGTGTAATACTTAGATGCTTCGGTACATTCAGGAATTATCAAAACCATAAAAAATGAAAGTGTGAGATTTCAGAGTCTGAAGGCCTTGAACATGAAGAGGACTGTTCTGATCAGTCTTTGTGTTTGTTTGTGTGTGTGGGGGGTGTGGGGGTATGAATGCAGTCCCTTTGAAGTTACAGTCAGTAAGCCTGCAGGATTTCAGAAGGTCCGAGCCTGGGGTCCTGGACTAAAGACAGGAATGGTGGGCAAATCAGCTGACTTTGTAGTAGAAGCCATTGGAACAGAAGTGGGGGCTCTGGGTAAGTGACAAAAGGCTGTTAAGTGGCACTGAGATGGTGGTGACTCTTGACAACCGGATACATACACTAATCCTTCACTATCTGAACATCATTTATCTGAATTTTCACTATGACGGCTCTTGGCTTTTTAATACCCAGATTTTGATATCCAATCTGAAAATTCAATATTAAGAAATTCATCCAAAGCCCATTCGGCAAAACGTGACAGTGGCAAGTCACTCAAGTGAAGCAAAAGAGCATTGATGTACTGTTGTCAGTGCTGTTGTTTTAGTGTCTCGTGTTTGTTTTCTTTCTAAACAGTGTCTTCATTTTAACACCATACTGTAAATAAAATGTAACCCACCAATATGGGGCCAAAAAAAGGCTTGTGAAAAGGATAGAAACCAATATGATAAACACACATATGATACAAGTGGACATGGAAGTGATTGTTTTGTAGTTTATTTGTTAGTATTTATTTTATATTTTAAATTCTTGTCTGCATTCATGTTTTAACATAAATCTCATTATTGAATACTTGTTGCTGCCTACTGGATAAAAGGAAAACAAAATTTGTTTCCAAAACTTTCTGCCTGGAAACATTCTCATTAAAGACTGTGACAGATGCACTAGTTTGTGGGACACGAGTAGACAAGAATTTAGGTTTATGATCTTCTCAGTGCTTTATTTTGAACATGTGCACCAAGGGATCAGAGAGGATCTGAACTGCAGGAATAACTCTGGGACGTGGAGCCCCTGGTCTTTCTCTATCTCTGGTCAGGTTCAGTCTCCCTGCTGTGAATCCAGGGGTTGTTTCAGTCTTGGTGACAGGGAAACTGAACACACTGCACATACTGAACACAAAGCATTTTGCAGCACTCTGGTGATATTTGGAAAATTGTTTTTGGGTGTTTGGATTGACTGGGAACACATTATTATTTTTCCCATTTAAAATAATGGGAAATAAGCATTGGTATCTAAAATTTCAGTATCCAAATGTTTTTTCTGGGACAGATTAATTTAATAAATTGAGGGACTTGTCTATAGTTTGCTTCCAGAATGTTCTGTCCTTCACTGGCATTAAATGAGTTTTCATTGTTAGATGTTAAATATATTTTCATGTACATTTTTATTATACATGCAACGAATGAAAGTATGAATGTCTTAAATCTGCATGAGAAATTATTGGCAAGTTGAGGGCCTGGGAGCAGGATGTATTCCAAGAAACTAAAATTGTCAACAGTTGTAAAGTATTCAGATTTTGAACTTCACAGTTGGCAAAGTTTTCACGTACCATTAGTTTCAATAATTAATTTCCCAATAAATTTCACAGCATGCTCACAGTATCATTAATTTAAAGTATTAAAACAAAGTAGGAGAGTATCACTTTGAACAAATTAGTCTCTGCCATTTTTTGCAACCAAACCTGTAACTGCTGTGAAAATACCATTGCAGAATTGGGATTGGGTGGTGAAGAACTACACAACACAGTGATGTTCTGACACCATGTGGTTTTCTGCCCGTGTGTGGACAGGCTTCTCCATTGAGGGCCCATCCCAGGCCAAGATTGAATGTGATGACAAGGGTGATGGTTCCTGGGATGTGCATTACTGGCCCACAGAGCCAGGTGACTATGCTGTGCATGTCATTTGTGACCATGAGGACATAAAGGACAGTCCGTTTATGGCCTGCATCCTTCCTGCTGACAAGAAAATCTTTCCTGAGAAGGTCAGTATACCCATTTGTTGTCAGTTTCCCCACCAACAACAATGCTTATTTCCTACTTACTGTATATCTTCCTGTTTACTTCCTTTCACACTGCCCACATATTAAGAAAGCAGACCAGACACCTGTCTTTGCCCTTTCACTCCCACTGTTTGTCTCTGCTGCAGGTAAAGGCCTTTGGTCCAGGCCTGGAGCCTACTGGCTGCATTGTGAACAGGCCAGCAGAATTCACCATTGATTCCCGAGGTGCTGGAGAAGGCCAGCTCAAGATCTATATCCAGGTACTATTAGAATGAATAAAGTTGTTGGGAAATTCATACTGGTTTGTGACCATTGTCTCCTGCAATTCCTAAATAGTTAATAGTCTGCACATGCTGTGAATTTTATTAGCACATTCACTTTTCAGATTAGTGGCATACGAAATAAGAAAACATTACTTTTAAACCACTGTAAATTAGCAGGGTTTAATATGCCATTTTGATTGTGGTATAATGCTGTCTATAAGATGGAGGACTGAAGGTGCTTATGATCTGCAGGATGCCAACGGCCTTTCCATTGATGTCAAAGTTACAGACAAAGGAGATGGTACATTCATGTGCACCTATGTTCCAACCAAGCCCATTAAGCACACAGTGGTCATCACTTGGGGGGATGTCAACATTCCCAACAGCCCCTTCAGGGTGAGAGCCCAATACCAGAGTGACAATTGCTCGTTAGAAACCTTGAATTGTCATAATGAAGCCATGGGTTATTTTAAATGTGGTGTATTCCTGGTTTTAGCTTGTTCACAATCTATCAATAGACTATGACTAAATAGACAGACTACACTAAATTGTAATTAGAAAAAAATTATTTGGCTGAAAGCTGCAATTATTTAACCATTTATTCATACGGTAAATTTTTTTTCTTACTGAAACAATTTACCGTAACTATCTTGCTCAAGCGTGTTATTGCAGTACATGGGATTTATTTGTGGGTCCTTCAAGCAACTATGCTTCTGCTATGCTTCTTGCTGCCCAAAAGTTCCAGAGTGTGTTTTGAGAAGCTCTGCAACTCATTCCTTTGATTTGATACTGTCACAGCAAAATGGAATTAAAAAAACAACATTGCAGAAAGATAATACATACATCAATTAAAAAACTTCTCAAAGTGATAGAGTATCATTTCCAAGTCCACTGCACTAAAAAGTATGGATAGATCCTACAAGCTGTTATGAAATACAGTGCCCCTTGACAAAATCACATGCTTTACTGAACAAAATGATGTTTCTCAAACATGACTGAAATTAATATCACATGTAAAAAAAAATTAAAGCATCATTTTGTTATCTAATAAAACGTGGGATTTTGTCAGGGGTCTAAATATTTATTGTAAGGAACTGTATTAACTTTATCTGGCGGATTGGAATTCATCATTCAGGCTAAGCTTTTATAAGACTTCAGTATAATATTACTTGATATTATTATCAACTTGATAGTATAATCGACTTGATATCAATCTTGTATATCAGTAAGCTAGCTGACAATGTTCTGCTCGGACTAAAACCTAGGACTACACAAGTCTAGACAGAATCATTTAATGAAATTTGTATATTCATATATTCATTTATATAAAGAGCACTTCTCATTGATGCAGAGAAGTGAACTATTGAGCGCGTGAAGAAGGGAGACAGATAACAGGATGCGGTCAGTATGTAAGCGTACCAACTGGAAACTCAGGAGGGGGAAAAACTTTCAAATCTTCCAAAGCTTTCTAGTGTAATGCAGTGTGTGTTCTCATTAAGAATACCTGTTTATTTTGTCAAAGACTACACAGGTCTGATTGTACGTCAATGAGAATCTTATAATAAATACAGATGAATTGATAACAAATAGATCAATAGGACAAATATGTAAAGTAAAACTAGGCTACTTGGTGAATCTGGCTTTCCTATAATGTTATAAGCTGTGCCAATGTTCAGGTGGATGTTGGGGAGGGCAGTCACCCAGCTAAGGTTAAAGTGAGTGGTCCTGGAGTACAGAAGACTGGACTAAAGGCAAATGAACCCACATACTTCACTGTAGACTGCAGTGAAGCTGGAAGAGGTGAGAGGATCTTCTTAGGTTGTCATTGTCATACCAGTCAATCTAAAATATACATTTTACTTCTTAATTTATTTCTTAAGCTATTTAGATATTATCTGGACACATAACCATGCAGCACAATGTTCTTTTTTTTTCAGGTGATGTCAGCATTGGGCTGAAATGCGCCCCTGGTATTTTGGGTCCATCTGAAATGGATGTTGACTTTGATGTCATCAAAAATGACAACAACACCTTTACAGTGAAATACATTCCTCCTGGTCCTGGTCTCTACACAGTCACGGTGTTGTTTGCTGACCAGGTAAAGTAGCACTGCAACTGTTTTTGTAAGCAATGTCAGTATTTGCTTAATATTATTCAATTCAATTTATTTTCTATAACAAAAAGTGACAACAAATGACACAGAGCTCTGTGCCAAGAGTAGCAAAGTGATGTGCTAATGAAAGCTAATGAAATTCCTACGTGACCCCCACTGAATACACAAAAACAGAACAAAGTGTACCCTGCTTGGATCAGGCTTACCCCACATGACCCAGTCCAGCTTAGCCTAGCAATGTGGAGCCATCTTGTGGGCTCACCATCTTCCAAGTTAAGGGTATGGTTCAGATGCAATGCTAACTGAGCGAAGGGCATAGGTGGTGTGGATCTAGATGGCATGGATCCTTAGTGGCTCTGGGAAAATGGAATTCCACTTCTTTGGTGGGGATGGAGCCTGTGCCGGTGCAGGAGGTGAAGAAATATTGGCTATATATAGTTTACATATATCACCTCTAGATATAGTTTGGGTTCTGGAACCAGACTCTTTAATCAGGAGTGGTTCTCTTTTCTATTCTGGAGTTCCTTTTCATGAAAGCCAACAGGCAGTTGTGAGATACTCACAAGTCTCTGGCTATGAGCTGGGCTGCTGGAATTTTCTACAGCTGTCAACTGAAAACCAAATGATGTTTAGATGGATCTGACATACAGCGCTTCAATCAAACAGGCCTGGGAACCCCAAACAATCTGTGAGGGATTTCTGGAAATAATTGGACAACAACTTAGTTCATGAATAGTTAACTTCCCATCTCTAAGAAATCTTCTCACTTATCCCAAGTCAGGTTGGTTGGGTTTCCAAAAACTGTTCTGTGGTTAGTACCTCTCCTAGTAGCAACCCTAAAACTCATTGACTGAGTCTAGTAATGAGAAAATGTGTTGGGCTGAAGAAAGAATGAGCTCTTCTGATTTAACTGAAAGTTACTGGCAAGCCAAGAGGGCTGAAGCAAAGTCAGTCACTGAAGCAAAATTTCCCAGCATGGCAGTTTGGAGGGGCCATGGAGAAAGATTCTCAGACAGGCCTCAAAGATGCTCTGGAAAATTGTTAGTTGCCTCAGAATGGGAAGAAATGACCCTGTCCAGGCTCTGTTAAACACAGGTGTAGAAGTACTGACCACTTCTGGTGAGAGTTTGGTCTGGTAGAAGGAGCATTTTAAGGAACTTTTTATCCCAAAGGACATCATAAGGGGGTGTTTGATGTCTCTGGTGGGTTAGACTCCATCATCCATCACTATTCCTAAGGTAACGATGGTGGTGGATGACCTGAGATTTGGCCAGAGATGATAAAGGCACTGGACAGTGTGGGCACTGTATGGCTCACTTGTCAATGTCCTTCAGTGTAGAAGGAAAGGAGGGCAAGGTACCTCTGAATTGGCAAACTGGGGTGGTGGTCCCTGTTTTTAAAAAAGGGACTTGTAGGATGTTTGCCAACTATACCAGGATCACACTCCTCAGCCTCTCTGGTAAAGCCTATGGCAGGCTACTGATGAGGAGACTCCATCTGATAGTTGAGTTTCAGACTCAGGAGGAGCAATGAAGATCTCATTTCAGCCATGGCACAGGAGTTTGAGGGATCATGGGAGTATGCTAACCTAAGTCTTCATATGGTCTGTGAATCTGGAAAAGGTATGTGGCTGTGTGCCTCAGCATCTGCTTTGGAAGGTACTACAGGAATATAGGATAGTGATGTGTGCTCTCTATATCCTGTACAAGCAGTAGTTTAAAATGTTTTCGTGTTCTTGGCATTAAGCAGATTCTATTCAGTATGAGTTACAGACCCTGGCAAGTCAGCTTCTCATCTCCACTTCTGTTTTTGATTTTCACAGACAAAATATCAAGGCGCAGCCAAAGTTTGGAGCGTGTTTGGTTTGGGAGACTGAGGGTAGTTTCTCTACTTTTATGGGATGATTTTGTCTTTTTTACCAATTCTGACTATGACCTTTGACACACACTGAAATTGTGAACTGTGAAGTGGATGAGAATCAGCATCTCTAAGTCTGAGGTCACGGTGCTTTCCTAAAAAAGAGTGGACTGCTTTCCACAGGTGAGGGTGGAACATCTTCCCCCAGTGTAGAGTTCAAGTATCTCATGGTTGGTCTACAAGTGATGGAAGAAGCGAACAGGAGGTTGAAAGGTGGAGTGGTGCAGCATCAGCAGTTCTGCAGCACTGTACCAATCTGTGGTGGTAAAATGGGAACTGAGTTTTCAGACAAAGCTCTTTGTTTTCCACTCAATCTGCATTTTATCTCCACCTATGGTCATGAGCTGTGCGTACTGAGCAAACAAACAAGATCATGGATACAAGCAGCTGAAATAAGTATTCTCTGCTTTAGAGTAGAGCTGCTGCTCTACTTCATCAAGATGGGCCAGTTGAGGTGGTTCGGGCAAGTTTTAAGAATATCTTCCCCCAGGGAGTTGTACCTGGTATGTCTCACTAAGAGTCCACAGGGCAGACCCAGAACATGCAGGGTAGATTATATCTCTTAGCTGGCCTGGGAACTCTTGGTATCCTGTAGGAGCAGCTGGCGACCATTGTAGGGAACAAGAGGGTTTAGGTCCGCCTTCTCAGCCTGCTCCCACTACAACCCTCACCAGGACAAGTGGGACAGGGAAACTGAACTTAACTGAATTTGTACATTTCTTACTGTCTGTTTAGGAAATCCCAGTCAGCCCTTTCCATGTGACTGTACAACCTTCACACAATGCTGCCAATGTGAGAGCAGAGGGGCCTGGGCTTAAAAAGCAAGGTGAGGCTTAAATTTTTTTGGTTGTTTACATTCTCCATACTGAGACCCAAATGTCCAAAAATACTATAAATAAGTTCTCCACAAAGCAATAAAATAATGCAGATATAAAGTAGAAATGACATTGATGATTACAATGAATGTGAATGAATGAAACTACACAAGGCAATTCTTAAGAGAGGGAGTATGACAGAGACTTTGTGTTGCAGGTGTGGAGGTTGGTAAGCCCACCCACTTCACAGTATACACCAAGGGAGCTGGTAAAGCCAAGCTGGATGTCCAGTTTGCTGGAGCCAGCAGGGGGGAGGTAGTGCAAGACTTTGAGATCAGTGACAACCATGATTACTCTTACACTGTGAAATACACTGCTTTACAGCAGGTGAGGTTATTATCAGGTAGGAGAACATTTATGTATTTTTCATCGTGTGAAAAGGTAACTGAAATGTTCTGTCTGCTAAGTATTCAAAACAGAGATGTCAACTTGTTCACACCAGTCAGAGGTCAAATCTTAATAGTTTACATGTGTCTGGTTTTCAGTTTGAATAGTCAGTTTGTAGTGCAAATTTTTGCAAAACGTTATAGAAAATATTTGGATAGAGAGAGCTCAGATAACAATCGATGCCTGTAAGTATATAGGTGTGCCCATTATATGATGCTGATTTAGAACAAGAACGTGCTGCATTTAGCAAAACAATATACTCTATATCAGGGACATTTTTCCCATACAGTTCATATAAAAATTATTCACCCACCCTTTTTACGTTTTATTGTGTTATAGCATGAAAACATAATATATTGTCTCCACTTCCCACACTACTAGGTCTCAAATGGCATAGATTTAAGCTCCATTCTCATTACCAGCATCATGTCACAGAAAAACAAGTAGTCTTTCCTTCAACAACTGTTAATGATAGAAAAATTGCAAGCAGCTAATTGCAAGCAAGGTCTAATAAAGAAGGAATTCCCGAATTCCAGTCTGTAATGCAGAAGAACACGGCTTTAAGAAAGTTGTGCTGTTTTTTACTTTATACCAGTTTGCATACTGTTAAGCTATTCCCTTCACAGACACCTTTTAAAATAAAAAATTATTTTTAAATAAAAACATTAGAAAGTTTATATTCTTAATGTATTAATCTTCAAAGTTAAAGACCCTTTGTATATGTAGTGATGTATTTGCAGGGATACATAAGATGTAATAAGGAATAAATAAGAAAAAAACAAACCTTCAGCTCTTATGATAATTCATATTACAACTCTCTTCTCTCAGGGAAACATGACTATCTCCATCTCTTATGGAAGTGATCCCATTCCCAATAGTCCCTTCACTGTTAATGTGGGCCTGCCTCTCAACCTCAGCCAAGTCAAGGTTGAAGGCCTCAACAACAGTTAGTACTCTGTTTTCTGCTAATCCTAACACTCCATTAATTCATATGAATTAAAATAATTGATTTTGTAGCACTGCCTAATTCAGAATAACACAAAAAATGTCTTCTGTTTCTGTGTCTACATGATTTCTAGAAGTGGAGGTTGGGAAAGACCAAGAATTTGTGATTAACACTAAGGGAGCTGGTGGACAGGGAAAGGTGGACGTAAAAATCACCTCACCTTCTTTGCGATCAATCCCGTGCAAAGTGGAGTCTGACATGTCCAATACAGTACACTCAGTGAAGTACATCCCCCCTGAAGAAGGCTTCTACAAGATAGAAGTTTCCTATGATAAAAACTCAGTTCCTGGGAGTCCCTTCACCATAGAAGGTTTTATGCCCCCTGACCCTTCCAAGGTATGACAAAAACTTTTAGTATGGCTTATGACATAATGTTTGCATATCTCGGCCTGTATGTGGTCATGCAAATTTAGTGAACATGGTACTGAAAGCCCTATGCAGAAACATTTCCAGAAACCCTTCATGACCCTGGTAGCAATCAAAGTCATGGGTATACAAGGGAGACGTAGATGAAGGACCTTGGGTCCACTGTGCATAGTACACTTAATAGGAAGAAAACAGTAAATATGGAGAAATAAGATTATACAACATTATAAATATAAACAAATAAAAAAAGATAAATAAAAGTAACAGATTATAAATATAAAAACATTTAAAATATAAACAAGTAATACGCAAATAAAAAAGGTTATGTGGAAAAGATGTGCAAACATGTAGACATGCAAACAGTTGGTGGGCATGGGCAGTGGCCGTGGTCCGTGGTGGTGGAGATGATGACCTTAATGAACATGATAGTGACTATATTTATGATACGATATGAACACCAACAACATGACTGCTGTCTCTTTCGTCTTTTCAGGTACATGCATATGGACCGGGTCTGAAAGGAGGCACTGTAGGGAAGGTAGCTCCCTTCACTATTGACACAAAAGGGGCCGGCACAAGTGGTCTGGGTATAACAGTGGAGGGGCCATGCAAGGCCAAGACTGAGTGCCAAGACAATGGTAATGGTTCATGTACTGTGTCCTACCTCCCTACTGAGCCAGGTGAATACTCCATCAACATCCTGTATGGCAAAGCCCACATCCCTGGCTCACCATTTAAGGCCCAGGTCTGTCCAGCTTTTGACCCCAGCAAGGTTTCAGCCAGTGGACCAGGGCTTGAGCGGGGCAAAGTTAAGGAGGTGGGCAGCTTCACTGTGGACTGCTCAAAGGCTGGAGAGGCTGACCTGACAATTGAGATTGTATCAGACTCAGGGGCCAAAGCTGAGGTGCACATTCAGAGCAACAGCAATGGCATACATTCTGTCACGTACTCACCACCATTCCCTGGCACATACACCATTATCATTAAGTATGGAGGACACAATGTGCCCAAGTTTCCTGCTCGTATACAGGTGGAGCCCTCTGTTGACACCAGCAAGATCAAGGTGTACGGACCAGGAGTGGAACTCAAAGGTACTGAACTAATACTGCTAATATAGTGTGCATGCTGTTAAAAAAAAAAAGAAAACTAGGGGACAGTTTATCCTATGTCAGGATGCCAAATGAAGCATAAAATTGACCACTAATCGACACAAGGCACTTCAGACAAAAATATTGACAAAAAAAAATTGCCATGCTCACCTCATGCATGTAATGGTATCTATTTAGTGCGGTGCTACATAGGTGAATATGATCATATTTAGTGCTACTGTACATAGATGAATACAGTAAGGACATTGGTTGCCACTCACCATCACAACAGAATTCTGGGGTGCAGAAAAGCTGTATGTACATCTGGTTGTCAATAAAATAATGTTTTATTTGTTTAAATTATGCTGCAGTGGTGAAAGGAGACCCAAATCTGACTGTTTATACAAATATTAAATTTACCCATCAAAATTACTTTCCCTGGTGTCTTTAAACATCAAATATCAACTTAATAAAATAGAACTTAATAGTTGAAAATACAGTACTGAGACTTACTACTGTCATTTGCACAGTATATGCTGTATGTCTATGTAATTTCCATTGCATTTGTAGCCTTTTAATTTCAAACATACAAATACAAAGATGACTGATTAACATGTATTCAAGGGAGTTTTATAAGCAGCTCAGATGTTAAAACATGATGTTTCTGTTTGACTAGATATGTACCTAAACAACAGTGTTCTTTCATTTCAATGCAGGTGTCTTTCGAGAAGTCCCCACGCATTTCATGATTGATGCTAGGGCCTTGACCAAAACTGGGGGCAGTAAAGTGAAGGCTAAAATTACTTACCCCTCAGGGGCTTGCAGTGATGTCAGTATCACCAACAAGAAGGATGGGACTTATAGAGCTGAATACACCACATATGAAGATGGTAAGAGTATGGAATTCCATTTCAGGTCCTTATGATCACGTTAGGGAGGTGATGTCAACACTAGCTGGTTCATGCTAGCAGGTTCTAGGTTAGTTGAAGGAAACCAGCTGGCTGCATAGTCTGTTTAATTTCAGAAAAAACTGAAGTCATTTATTATTAAGAAGAGTGTCCTGATTTAGCTCCTCTTGGACCTGCAGCAAAAGACTTGGAAGTCTTACACCTTTTCCTGGTTTGCTAATTTTATAGTTTTAAACTGTAACAGGGGTACACTTCTCTTCACGAAGAGGAGTAGGGGATAGAGCACTTCAAGTTCCATTGTCTGCAATCCTTGTATGGACAAACTGTGTGGAGAACCACATGGGCAAATCAGTGCACGGTTTAGGGGTAGTGTATAAATAGCCCATACGTGACACTTTGAAGGCCCTGGACACAAATCACATTCCAACCTAGTCTCAGTTACATAGAATGGCCCAAGAGACAGTCTCACATGCATGTCACCCCTGATATTTTGGCTGGGCAGTTTCACATGTGTCATCAGTGAGAGGCTCCATCAGCTTGACTCAGACAGGTGAACAGTGGCTCTGTATCGCTATCAGAAAGAACTCAGTTTAATTTCATTAAATTCAGTACTCTGAACAATAATGTCTGTGCTCTTTAAATAGCATCAAGTTTTCATGAATTTTGGAAAATATGAAGCGATGAGTCTACATATGACATCACTGTTAGGAAGGTCCACACTAAAGAACTGGATTTAGATTATTGGTTTTTGGCTAAGATCAGCGTCTTTTCCTAGGTATGCACCTGATTGAGGTCACATATGATGATGTCAACGTTCCCAACAGCCCATTCAAGGTGCATGTCACAGAGGGCTGTGACCCAACCCGTGTACGGGTGTATGGCCCTGGTCTAGAAGAGGGACTGGTTGATAAAATGAATAACTTTACTGTAGAGATAAGGTAGGTGCAGTACATGCTCCCATCCCACAAGGCTCTTTTCTTTGGTTCATTCCATGACACCCAGTAAAAGTTGTTAGTCTTGCTTATTTAAATTGTCTGCATGTAAAAAAAAACTAAATTTTAATTTTTAATAAATCAGTTTATTTAAATGCCAGTGGTGGCACTAACGTGAAATGTGCTGTACTATACACACAATATCACATGTTGTAATAATGCACATTCATCACAACATTGTCTTTTCTAATCAGCTAACTGCTGTTCACATCTATGTTTGCACGATTGCAATTTTCATTTCATACCAAGGAAACAATGTGAAACCAACACTATTTTTCTCTCAGGCTTCCTTGATATGCTACTCACCATATCTGAAAAAATTTAATGCCAAAGCTGCAAAGATAAACAGAACTGTGAGGGGATGAATACTTTTTCACAGCACTGTTTTGCATGCCCTATATATGACCCAGTGATTTGATGCCAATAACTAAAAGTGTAAAATCTCTCACACAAAATGTTAAGCAGCTGCACTGTCTAAAGATATTTTGTCCTTTTTTGACACATTTTTGAAAAACTTTGTTTGCATTATTCAAATCCATATAGATACACATATGGTGCTGCAAAGCACAAATATGTAGTTATTATTTTCCTCTTTCTCAGGGGTGCTGGGACCGGTGGTCTGGGCCTGGCAATGGAAGGTCCTTCTGAAGCCAAAATGTTTTGCAAAGACAATAAAGACGGCAGCTGCAGTGTGGAATACCTTCCCTCTGCACCTGGAGACTACGATATCAACATCACTTTTGGAGGGCTCCCAGTCCCAGGTAAACCTCACCGGTAGTTTGGATGGAAGTCCATATTAGCTATTGTTGTTCAACTGTGCTCCAGTGCCTGGGTCACTACCCATGAGTAGACCTGAATGTGGTAAGTGTAGATGTTGAGAGATGTACAGAACAGTGAGTAAGGTGAATGTTGTCCACTACCTGATTGAAGAATGTCTGAATGGCACAGCATATCTGAACATCATTGCTGACCTGGTTCATCCCTTTGAGTGCTTTTCCACATTTAGATAAACTTCCAGTACAACAATGCACCATGTCAAAAATTGGAGAATCATTACTGAATGGTTCCAAGAACAATGAAAGAGAGTTTTCATTGCTTCAGTGACCTGCACAGTTCTACGATTTCAACCTTATCAATCATCTTTGGCATGAGGTGGAAAGGGCTGGTTGCGGCAAGACTGTGCGGCTGTCCAATTTGTAGCAACTACACAATACAATAATTTCCACCTGGTACAACATTTCTGCATTTTTGTAGAATCCATGTCCACATGAATTCATGCTGTCCTGAAGGCAAAAGGAAGTATAAGACACTATAGATAGGTGTACCTAACAAATTGACCACTTGGAATATTAAAATAATCATCACCCATCAATTGATAAAAATTGGTGTGAATGTGGGATAGTTGAGAACTGTACAGACAAGTCTGCCAACACTGAATTCACATCCCGCTTACAGGCAGTCCTTTCCATGTGCCTGTGAAGATGCTGGTGGATCCCAGCAAGGTTAAGTGCTCTGGCCCTGGGTTAGGGACTGGAGTCCGGGCCCGTGTCCCACAAACTTTTACCGTTGACAGCAGTAAAGCAGGAGTGGCACCGCTGAAAGTGCAAGTTCTTGGGCCTGGAGGTAAGAGGAAACAAGTTCTGTCACACCATGCCATCAAACCTTAGTGAACTGAAAAGTGTGATTACAGAATGATTGTATTCCTCACAGGTGTGCCGGAGCCTGTCAGTGTTAACAGCAGTGGTGACAACATGCATACAGTCAGATATTCCCCTGCCCACAGTGGTCCTTACACCATATCTGTCACATATGCTGACCAGGAGGTCCCTCGCAGGTGCGCAGCATGCAAAGTATCATCCAGTCTCATTTTCACTTAACATAAATTAGCAAACCATACTGCTACAGCCCAACATTTTAACTGCAGGTTTGTGTAAATCAGCATTACAGCCCAGTAAAGAACCTGTACATGTTCCTTTATAAAAGAATTCACTCCTCACAGTGGATACCATCCTTCACGCACTATTTTCTCCACAGCCCCTTTCAGGTTACAGTGTTGCCCACTCATGATGCCAGTAAGGTACATGCCAGTGGTCCTGGCCTTGATGCCTCTGGAGTGACAGCCAGCTTACCGGTGGAGTTCACCATTGATGCACGCCATGCTGGCGAGGGAGTTCTGACTGTGGAGATAATAGTAAGAAATATCCTGCAATTATTAAAAAAGCCATTTTGTTTTTCAGAATATTATCTTTAAATATGCACATGAATTAAGTAAGGGTATCATCATATTAGATTGCAATTGGTACAACTAATGGTGATGTCTACCAAATTGCTCTAAATCCTCTTCATCTGACTTAGAATGCCACTGTACCTACAGTGTGTGACCTGTCAGTACATTCTTATCCACTGCCTGACTGTGGCTGTCCGCTTGCTGCCTACAAAACAGTCCAAGAGTCATCACTCTTTCTGGGGTGTTTGAATTGATCTGGTTCTATAGTAACCAAGTATCAGTGTTCTGACACTTATGTAATGTGGTCAACCCCTACACCACAGAATAGTGTTGTGCTTTCCACCTTTGAGTGCCTGCAAAATAGATACATTTAAATTTACAAGGAGGTTGTTAAACCACCAGGATCCAGAGGGGAAGCCAACAAAAGCCAACATCCAGAACAACAGAGATGGGACCTACACTGTCTCATACGTCATGGCCATGACTGGATCCTATACCATTGCCATCAAATACGGGGGAGATGAGATCCCACACTCCCCATACCGTATCAAAGCCCTGCCTAGTGGTGATGCTAGCAAGTGTGTGGTCAAGGGTAAGACCTGTTCATTCTATTTTTAGTCATAATCATATACCTGTTTATTTATTACTAACAATGGCCCATAAGCTGAGCATCACTTTTCTGCCCACTGTTGTATAGTCAGTTTCCCCACTCCAACCACACCTCAGGTGCCTTCTTACTAAACAGCAGCACTCAGATCACACCAACTCGACCACCCTTAACCCCCCCCCCCACTGAATCAAACAAGAGCACCCTGAGGAAGGAGCCTGAATGAATATTTTCTTTCTTTTCACTGAAAAATTCCACTTGTACACATTTTTTAAAATTCCAAACAAAGAAAAATTTCTTCACAGCCTTGGTGCCCTACTATCCTGGCACAGGTTGCAGTGGAGCAGTTTCTGTCCTCAAATGATTGGGAGTATAACTTAGACCAGATGCTAGTCCATGCAGGGTAGCCACATACAGTCACTCGCACATGCAAACACTACAGGCAATTTGTAAATACTGATTGTTTTGAAACATGTCTTTGGACTGTGGAAGGAAACAGCAGTACCTGGAAGAAACACACAGACATGGGGAGAACATGAAAGTTCTACACCAGCTAAGCTGGATTTGCCCCTATGTCTTAGCAGTCCAGGCCTTGTGAGGTGATGCACTATAGTTATACCACTTACTCAGAAGTACTGCAATAAAAAATAAGTGCAAACAGACAAAATGCATACTAGCTTAAGTCCTGGTTTAAACAAATGATGCTCCATTCAGTATTTGGTACACAATGCTTTTGTGCAAAAGAAACAATTCTGTGTGATGAATGTTTGATGTTTTCACTCATTATTATATAAATTATATAGAACAAAATTTTTTGATGGAAAAAAATGAATTATTTTTATAGGTTTTATGTTTAGCATCTGTTGGAAGACATGGATTAGGTGAACAGATATCAATTTTAAATATTATAGAATACTATCTGTATAAGTGTGTGTGTGTGTGTCAATTTTAAGTGAGAGAATCTCAATTTTTTGCAACCTGTAGGCCTTGGATCTACCATTGCATTAAGAGAGGAGACAGCTGTCACTGTGGATGCAAAAGCTGCTGGGAAGGGAAAGGTCACTTGTAAAGTGTCAACACCTAGGGGCACAGAAGTAGACTTGGATGTAGTGGACAACTTAGATGGCACATTTGACATCTACTACACTGCGACTGAGCCGGGGAAATATGTCATCACCATCCGTTTTGGGGGAGATCTTATCCCAAGAAGTCCCTTACACGTGGAGGTAAGTTTATTTTGCCCCAGTGCACTATTGTAGTCAGGCGAATATTAGGTGAATAAGTTTGTAGTAAAGGATTGTGAGAGATACAAGTGATATTTAACTTTGAAGGTGGTAAAAAAATGTTTAAACCATAAAGTAATAACAATATATTACTAGATATATTGTTTGTGATGGCTTCTTCATTGTACTGTGTATTTCATACCTGGGGAAGCACTGAATGTGTGCAGGTAGGTCGCCAGACAGTATTATAGAGGAAATAATGACAGGAAACTGCTTGTTGTGTTATAATAATTAATGTTATCTACTGAAGTAATAATTGCCATTTGTTGATATTTAAAAAAACTGGGTGTCAGTTTTGGGGCTCAAGAAGTCATACAAATGTACCATTGGATTTGGTGTAATTACATCCTTGAATTTTGAGAATTCACCTTACAAAGAGTTTTCAGGAACACATTACCTTTGTAAGCTGGGGAAAGACTGAACTCTCAAAAAAGTTGTGTGACAAAAACAACCTGGTTTGGACCATGAGGAAATTGACTCAGGATTTTTGCTTCCAACTGTTCTTTATTCTGGAATGAGGCTTGGAAAGGTAAAGGGGAGAAGCAAATCAGGACAGTAGGCAGAGGTTCAAAAAGAGTGCTTCTTCTCACACAGAGCGCTGAACAGTAGATTAGGATAATGGAATAGAAAAAAGTATATAGTGACATTATTGATAAAGGTTAAATGTTAATAAGAACAACTATACAGGGTATAAGTGCAAAACAGTAAGCAACCGAGGAGAGGAAAACAAAAAACTCCCAACCAGGAGACAAGGAGAAAAACAAACCTCAGGGGGTCTGAGTGTTAGCAGCTACCCACCCCTCCTGGGCGCTGCCCACCCCTATTCCTTATTTATCTGTTTCCAGAACAGTTGAAATAGGGCAGTCATGTCATTTAGGTGTCTCTTAACTGTAATTAGGCCCATGGATTGCATTGGCTTTGTGACCAGCATGGTAAACAAGTACAGATGGTTGTTCTGTATTTGGTAGTGTGTTATGCTTCACAGTGGAATATTATGTGTTGTGTATATGATATACACTATGTATCCGTTTCTATTGTTCTATGTGCCACAATTTGTGCCTTGAAAATTTGTACTTGGGGCTCAAATTCAGCATTATTCCATTCCACAGTTCAACCTCCTGCCAATTCATATGATACACTGGTGCCCTCAGGCTGGTATGATTGTCACAAGTCCCTGGCCTCTTAGAATAGGGTTGTATTGCGTTTTCAGTTATAGTTTATAAATTAAGATGGATTAATAGTTTTCTTATTTCACTGAACTCATAGTTATTGAATATTAGATGCCTAATTTGTATAGGCTAGTTTTTATATATCTTTCTTCTTCAGACCCACCCCTCTCATTCTCAACATCTTCCTTCTCTCCACCTTTCATGCCCTACTGCAAGGAATAATGACTGTAATTACATTCATTTTCTTCACAGGCTACAGATAAACCAATTGCTCCTGCTGGAGAAATGAAGGAAAGACTGCGCCCCTTCAACCTGGTCATCCCATTCACACCGAAGAAAGGCGAGATCACAGGTGAGACTGTGGGAAATAGGATCGTGACACAGGCACGTTTGTCCTGCCAGTCACTCCAAGAGAACAGAATGATGAACAAAAGGATCTCTGATTTGCAGGAGACATCCGCATGCCTTCCGGCAGGATAGCTCACCCTCATATTGTAGATAACAAGGATGGGACTCTGGCAATACGGTACTCCCCCACAGAAAAAGGCATTCATGAAATGGACATCAAATATGATGGCAACCACATTCCAGGTAAACATCAATATTCAAGGTTTGGTTTCACTGAAAAATAAGATTTCATCACAGTAATTAACAATCAGAATTTGAAATATAGCAATTCTTTGGTCTCCAAACTCTTTATATGAGAATTTTCACTATAACAGCTTTTGGAAATAAATACTACATATAGGTATCTGAATGAAAACTTTTATTATTACAAATTTTTATCCAAAGCTTATCCATAATAAAAATATCAAAATGTGAATACAAAACAAATTAAATTTTAAAAATCTACAAATAGATATCACACATTACTGTACAGTGCAGTGTAATAAAATAATGCTGTATGTATTGTAATAAATTCTATTGTGTTAGGAATTTATCAGAAGCCAGACACGCTGCACTGGGGTTATCAGCTGTTCCGGTCTGGTTCACTTTTTCTGAACACATTTGTGCCACATCACCACATTTATTGCACATTCCATGTTTTAAAAATAAACCTATTTATTTAAATGCCAGTTGAAGTGTGAAACAAAAACATGATTAATTGTAATCCAGTTGTAGGGCCACTACAGAAAATAATGAATAAATCTCTTTTTTTGAAAAATAGTGCTAAATATAAGTTGTAACCTAAATAGCCTGAGTTCTGTTTTGGCTCATTCAGGAAATATTTTGATTACCAAGCTACAGTATGCAGGCTTCTCTCAGTTAACAATCTTAATTTCTACCCATGAAGCAGGGCATTAGACAACATGGCTTTAACTTTTTATCTTATGTATAAAAGTACTACAGATTCTTGTCCACCAAAAGCAATAGAAAAATTTAATATGAAACATGACATAAATCACAAGTTTGAAATTAAAAAACAATCATGAAAGTGGTCACATCCATCCATCCATTATGGTGAACTGCGGCCTTGCATCAGTTGGCTGAGAATGGGTAACTGCTCTGATGTAATTCGGTTGTGTCCCACATTCTTCCTGCTTCCCCATTTTTCAAAGAGCACTAAGCTGGATGGTGTTATAACGTAAAAGTTCTCATTAAATAGGAAAATCAGTGGGGAAAAACACGGGGTATAATATTGAAAAGTTATTTACCAAGAAAGTGTATATTGTGTTGTCTGTTAAGTTAATTTTTAAGTAACCGTTACTCCAAATTTTTTTCTTGTTTACTAATTAAAATTTTATTGCATATTTTTATTGTATGTAATTACTGATAACTGTGTTCTGATCTTCTCAGGGAGTCCACTGCGGTTCTACGTGGATGCTATCAACTGCGGCTATGTGACAGCCTATGGACCAGGTTTGAGCCATGGCATGGTAAACAAACCTGCCATCTTCACCATTGTCACCAAGGACGCAGGGAAAGGTACTGACTAGTCCGCCAGGCTGTACACCTGTCCCTTTTATAGGAATTGAAATACTTTCAACAGTTGCAATATTTCCCCAGGAGGCCTGTCTCTGGCTGTCGAGGGACCCTCCAAAGCAGCAATCACCTGCAAGGATAACAAAGATGGTACCTGCACCGCATCTTACCTGGCCACTGCTCCTGGAGACTACAGCATCATCGTGAAGTTTGATAACAAACATGTTCCAGGGAGTCCATTCACTGCCAAGATCACAGGTTTGAAGATCAATGTTTATGTAGCAGGTTGATCCCTAGTCATAATTCAGCAGGTGCATAGATGGCAGCTGTATAAATTACAAAAAAGCTGACCAAACACGAGTAAACTGCTCCTTCCCAGACCAGTATCTCTGTAATGTCCCTGTGAGAAACATTTCTAGAAAATGCCTAGCTATTATCATCCCTGTTTACAGTAACTGCTTATCCAGTGACAGTTATGGAACTGTCATCTACATGCATTCATTCTGTCTGTCAGTTTTTACGACTGAGTTAGACTCACCAATTTATCTGAGCATAGTGTCTCTACAATGTGGGAACAAAGCAGAAGATATAGTGGAAACGTGTATGAACATTCAAATTGCTGCCAGACAAAGATGGGACCACCATAGCACCTCACATGACTGTCAGAAATATACTATGCAACTAAGGTATGAAAAGTAATTTCTTCAGGACATGCTGGATGTGCCTGTAGTAATTTAACAGAAGCTTTTCTCTGAAGTGTAGTGAAAAGGTGTCCAGTGATTCCTGTATAGTATCTAGCTGACCACTTCATCTACTCGACTTACAATGGTACCATAACCATTCACCCAGAGGAAGTTTCACAGGTCTACAGGAGACACACATAAATAATTAGGGACAAAACCCTCATGGAGAACATAAAACAGGCAATGACCGTAAGGATACTGGAGTAACTCAGGAATAAAGTTCAAATGGGGTTTGTAAGACAAATCTGGGTGTGACAGAGTGCTGCGATTCCTTGCACATGATGCAGTGCTGAAGTTTAGTTTCTCAAGATTAAACTATTTGTGATGTAGGAGAACCAGTACCAAAATGACTCAGGCATTCCAGCCTCTGTAAGAGAATGTCTTGGTCAATGCTATCAAAACCTACAGTGAAATCCAGGAGGATGAGCACTGCTTGGAAGCCTGCATCTGCTGGCAGGAGGGTGTCATACCTGCTTCTGACCAGGGATGTTTCGGTACTGACTTGCAGCAAAACAAAAATGAAATTCTTCGAACACATCATTTGTAGTTAGACATGAGACAAGCTACTTTGCAACAACCTTTACTTTAAGCAAAATACTGAGTCATGTCATGTGTCCAGATAATACAACAGTTTGTAATATGGTTTCTCACTTATTCTCACTGTACAGCTGATGACTCCTTAAGAAAATCACAGCTTAATGTTGGTACAGCAACAGACATCTCTCTGAAGATAACAGAGACAGACCTGAGCTCACTGACAGCCAGGATCCGAGCTCCATCAGGCAGTGAGGAGAGTTGTCTTTTGAAAAGACTTCCCAATCATCAAGCCGGTGAGACATTTCCAGGCTTCAGTTCACATAGTGACATGACTGAAGTTATTCTTTGAAGTCTATTTCTATAGAGACCTGAATGGTTTGGGTGTTTGGAACACAAGATTTAACTGCTTGATCCTGAATTACTTACAAAAACTACTCCCTATTGTGCCCAGTTGCAGAGTTATCAAAACAACACACGTAATTTTCTGAAACAAATACATGTTACAGAGATGAAGCTTTCAGTTTACCAAAGTGGGTTGGTGAATTTCAGTTTTATGCTGACGGTATGGGCTTGACTGAGGATTCTGTTCCTTTAAAATTTCATGTCTATACAGGGGTCTCGTTCCTGCCTAAGGAGATGGGAGAACATCTGGTTATTGTGAAGAAAGATGGAAAACCTGTCCCTAACAGTCCATTCAAGATCATGGTCGGCCAATCTGAGATTGGAGATGCAAGCAGAATCAAGGTGTTTGGCAAAGGTCTTTTGGAAGCCCTTACATTTAAGGTGTCAGAATTTTTTGTGGACACAAGAAATGCAGGTGAGTATGTGTCTATGGATCTGTCCACCCATAAACACTGACCATTATGGAGTCACAGAAGTCTAGAGCTTATATGTCTGTGGATGTGAAAACAAAATGCACTGATGAGGCATGACAAAGATGGAAGGTCTACTATCAACCACCAGCACTGAAGATACTAGATAGCACTTTGTGTAGTTGTTTGTTAGGGTATTCTGCAAACAATTTACCCATTTAGGATATGTATATAGCATATGAATGGAGCCTGAGAGAGAAAACATGACACCAGCAGTAGCAGTAGTTTCTGACTTGCCACTCTTCTGTGTATCCCAGTTTTGCACAGCATCTTCCTTATTGTGGAGTGACAAATAATGACTTGAGCTAAAACAAGAGAGTCCTACATTTGCCTTGATGTTTTTTTTTGGGTCTTTTCATTTTACCTCTTAGCTGTGGAGAAATTTTACAAGATAGTCACTCCTTGGCAGATTCATCGCTGTTCCAGGCTTCCTCCCTTTAATAAGACTCAGACGATGGTTCAGCAGATATCCAGAGTGCTAGAAAAGGCTGTGTAACCCTGTCCAAACTAATAGGATTCAGATGCTTTCCTGAAGAGGTCTACTGTTGCTTTATTTTAGCTCTCTCAGTCTTCATTCGTGAAGTACTAGAACTAACAAAAAGACTGACTTTAGTGTCAACAGGACTGTACATGGAGAACGGTGACTCTGAAAGTGCAGATATTACACACATGTAAATACGCTGTGATATAGTCACTACCTTAAATAAAAGATGACAGAGGAGCCGTCACTGTTGAGTCACTGCAGAGCGCAGCCAACATCCTCAGTTTCTGTTTCCCTCATGGCTGCAATGCCTGTAACTGAAATCTTAGAAAAATTGCTTATTTCATTGTTTTTATGACTAGGTTCAATAGTGTATTAGTAAATTACAAGGTAGAGTGGGCTGTATCTGTAACAGTGTTTTTTTTTTATATTGTTATATTACTCTGTGAGGCAATTACAATTTTTTTATGGATTTAGCTAATAACAGATTAAGATAATATGTACCTGTGGTGCAGTTAAAGATGGTTAAAGATATTCCAGAAAAACAGAACAGTTCAGTTATTGAAAACTGTATGCCACAAAGCAATATTTTAACCTGTTAAAAAGACTACTTTTAAAATGCCACTATAACAAAAAGTTTATTGCTTTTTTCATAATAAAGTATCACTCAAACTTAACCACACAAAATTTTAGAAGTGATCTAGAATAAACAAGCATTTTCTAATGCAGCGGATATATTTATGAATTGAATTATTGTTAGGCTTGGTTACAGATAAATCATACTCATCATACTGTGAAGAACATTAACAAACTATAGTACTGATATGGAGAGCTGTTGCAGAATACTACACCAATATCACTGTCATCCATATAAGTGTAGACAGATGCATGAAATGCAGCCTAAAGCTGTTCTACATACTAACTTTGTTTCATCTTTTGTACCCTTTAGGTTACGGAGGTTTGGATTTGTCAGTTGAGGGTCCAAGTAAAGTAGATATTAATTGTGAGGACACTAAGGATGGTGTGTGCAGGGTGACTTACTGCCCAACAGAGCCAGGCAACTACATTATCAACATAAAGTTTTCTGATAAACATGTCCCAGGTGAGTCACTAGATGAGTGGCCCCCACTGGTATAGGAGAGCAACTGCCACATATTACCTTCCTGCTTTAACATGACACCATCAAGTTAATTTGACCTTCTCCCACAGGAAGTCCATTCACAGTGAAGGTGTTGGGTGAGGGTCGGATAAAGGAGACGATTACCAGAAAGAGACAGGCGTCTTCCATTGCATCAGTGGGTAGTACCTGTGACCTCAGCCTCAAAATCCCAGGTGTGGTCCCTTGTATCTGCTTTATTCCCGAAGCTGCAAATCATTCAAAACGATTGTGTCATGTGGTCTCACAGTGTGACAAATAAGACCTACTACACTGTCACAAAAAATTGACAGTGTAGTTTGATCTATAACATTCCATAACTTTTCAGAAAGCTCCATAACTCACTGCTGCCTAGAAAAGCTGAAAAATGGCTGAAATGGAGTAAAATGGTTCTGGATTTTTTTAACAATGAGAAAAAGAAAACAGTGAATTATCAGTTATTTTTTTCCCAACAATACATTCTTGCACAAATATTAAGATCAGCGCATCAGGTGCATGTAAGCAAGGCCCCTTACTGTAACATGGAAGGTTTAGTTGAACTCAGAAAAGATTGATTTTACTCCCTTAAGTCCAACGTCATGCTCTTCCACTTTATTCCTACCATCAGGAAATTGGTTCCAGATGGTGTCGGCCCAAGAGAGGTTAACACATACAGTTATGCGCAGCAGCCACACCTATATGCGCACTGAACGTACACAGGTCAGTCAGACGCACGGTGGAGAGACCAAGCGTCAAACGCACGTGGAGGAGAGCACTCAGGTTGGGGGGGACCCCTTCCTCGACATCTTTGGGGGTTTTCTGGGCCGAGGGAGCCTGAGAACTTTCGGCGCAATTCCTCTTTCCCAAGAAGGTAGGTGGGATTTCTGCACAGTGACTGGACTGAAAACAATCTTAACAGTTAGGTTTTGTTTGCTGCTTTGACATTGTGTTTTGGTAGTGGGGAGGATATTAATGAAATCTGGTGTAGTTTCATTAATTTTGTTGTTTGTTTTGCTTGTTTGAAAGTTTCCTCAAAGTGTCTTACAGTTTCAGGTTTGTGTACTAAGATACAATTACAAACCTATTTACAAAGTTGTCTAATTTTTCACTGGATCAAAACAAGGTAGTTACCTTGCCCCTGGGCTGCAAAAAGGATTTGAACCCAGATTCTTTATTTGCATGGCAACAGTCCTAACCACTATGCTACCAATCAGCTTAGTGTGCTTTTTATTTGCATGTACAGTTTGTTTAGCTTATGAGAAAACTTTCCATAGAAAATGCAGACACTAGAAGGCTGTTGAAGATGCAGTGTAGTGCTCTTGTGAGCACAGGAAAGTATATTATGCTCAAATAAAGATGTGAACCCTGTAATCACAGACCCCGAAACTCTGAAGGCCCAACAATTGAGTTATTTTAGGTTCAGGGAGTTATTATGTTAAGTAAACTTTGAACATGTAAAAACGATATTCGAACACTTGCCTTAAAGTGTAACAAAACATGTTCCATCTGTCTGTGAGGCGGCACCCAATTGGTCATGTTCTTCTCTCATCCCAGGTGAGGCTGGCACCAAAGAGATGACAGCACAGGTGATCAGCCCTGGTGGTAAGACAAATGTGGCTGAGATTATAGAAGGTGAGGACAATACCTACAATGTACAATTTGTGCCCAATGAGATGGGCCCCCATACTGTGAGTGTGAAGTACAGGGGCCAGCATGTCCCAGGAAGCCCCTTCCAGTTCACAGTGGGGCCAATGGGAGAGGGAGGAGCCCACAAGGTCCGAGCAGGTGGACCAGGCCTAGACAGAGGAGTGGCAGGTGTCCCAGGTCAGTGATACTGCATTCATCTCCATGTGCCATGTGCTGAACTGGTCTCCATTGACTGAATATGCTTACTATGGTGAAGTTTGATCTTGCCACTGCTATTTCCTTTCCTGACTTCTGCATCCTTCACCATAGCGGAATTCTGTATCTGGACTCGTGAGGCTGGTGCAGGGGGCCTATCCATTGCCGTTGAAGGTCCCAGCAAAGCAGAACTCACATTTGAAGACCGAAAGGATGGTGCATGTGGGGTACTCTATATTGTCCAGGAACCAGGTAGAGGACTCTTCTCAGATATGAGTAAAATTCTAAAAATCTCAAATGAAAAACATTTTAAAGTGAACCAAAGCTGAAAAGGCAGTAGACCTCATTAGAAAGATAAGATTAATAAAATATTTCCAGTGGGAGTTAGAATGGTGATTCTTTCTCAGCGAGTCCCTCACACAGATTCCTCTTGTGAGTTGGGACACCTTGTGCACAGATCCACGTCTTCTGAGTCCCATTACTGCGCTGTTGTAAAGGACAAAGCAAAATGAAGAACCCCAGCCAGAGCTAGAAAAGAATATAGTTGTTACTAATCATCATCGCTGTCCACCAGCAAATCAGGAGATGTTCTGGTGTACAATTTGAAATGTATGGTAGCTTTTTTATTTTTCTAACTGTAGTTCCTGTATGAAAAATATGCCATAAAAAATTCATTTAAATACCAAAAATGCTATTTTTATGCATGCCAGTAACATCAGAATATTTTCTAATATTTGTAACAAATAATACGTTTGCTCATCTTTTAATGGTATATTTTCATCTATTTATAATTCATCATTTTATTTATTTAGTGCTGTCACAACTCCTGGTTGTCATCCCTCAATTTACAAATCTAACTGGTTACTGAAAAGGCTAAATCAAAAACTGTAAATGGAGATATTATTTCTATAATTTTTTATGGGAAAAATAATGATGCTTCCCATCCTATTTGAAAAGTCCCCAAATCAACTTTCAGAAATAACACTAAACGACTGTGAAACACCTTGTAGCTGGTGCAGCACACACACACACACACACACACACACACACAAAAAACACAGGGATTTTTTTTTTACACATTTTTGCATATTTGAATGAAATTGTAATGTTGGGTTAGGGCAATTTTTTTTGACTGAGTTTTCCAGCTGGAGCTCAATGTGATGATCAGATCAGCACATATATCTCATAATGGTATTAAAATTGAAATCGTGTTCTAGAGAAAACACATAAATCAAGGGATGACTGTATTAATAGAAGAAATGGCCACTAGGGGTAGTGAGTAATCTACCAGTCTTGGCACACCTGTCTTCCAGCATACAGTCAGGACTGGCTTTAAGTAGAAGCTGTTGGACGATCTTGAAAGTGCTACTAACTACAGAGCGCGCAACCTATATGTTGCTGTCGAGGTTCTATGCACAAAATCCTCACCATTCTGATCATCATTCCACCACATCTTCAAGCACTGCACACTCCTGTATGCATGTCTTCATACCCCTCCTTGGCAGATTGCAGATGCCTAGGGCAAGAGACACATCACACTTTGGACAGAGTCACTGTGATCATTCCTCAGATATTATTATTTTTAGAAACTGACATTATTGCATATATCACCCTGCAAAACACGCAGACACTAAACAGTTACAGAACATTACTAAAAAACATGGTCCTGCTGTATGTGTAAGTCAATAACTGTAAATAATTGTAAGTTGCTTAACACTGTGAGCCTCTAAGTCCCAAGTTATACATTTCAAAGTCCAAATTTAGCAATAAGTTGTAATCATTAAAATCTTAATGACATACATCCCTCCATTTATTTAGAGATTAGGGCCTGTAAAACCTTAATGTATAACAGGGTTAGTTGAGGATTCTTAGTAACCCCTCAGGGTGAGGGTCCCTGCTGTAGCCTGGAAGGAAGGCGCAAGACATGGTGAACCCTAGCGTAGCACCACTACACTGCAGTTTAGTGCTCTTATTTTACAGTTAATTTTAAACTGCCTTAAAATTAAAACTGAAGTTAGTGCTCTTGACTTCATGTAAGCATGTCCAGTTATATCAGCATCAGACCACTTCATTTCTTTACACAATGAAAAATACTTGGTCAAATAGATATCCCTCAGTTTATTTACAGGTAAGCTTAGGCACAAATCTGGAAATAGTAAATAGTAGTAAATATAGTAACGATAGTAAATTCTAATGTACATAACACAGGGAACACATGCTTGGCAGCTTGAAAGACATAGAAGGCTGTGCATAAAACCCCTGCCAAGGAAGTGAAATGAATACACAACAGGGCAGAATACTGCTGTAGTGAATAATGATCCTGTAGCATGAAAAGGGATACATTTTCAATGCCATTTTAAAACTTTTTCATTTTGCAGGACCCCGTAATATGGACTTGGTGTTTTTGCCCATTATTGATTTGCAGCTGATTTTGTGGTTCTCTGATTTGTGACAAAATTTAACACACGGCTGACATTGCTGCTCATTATTTTTCAGGTGATTATGAGGTGTCCATCAAATTTAATGATGACCACATACCCGATAGTCCCTTCTTGGTTCCATTTGCATCCTTGTCCGATGACGCCCGAAGACTCAAAGTGACCAGCCTGCAGGTCTGTTCGGCTGCACTGATGTGTCGCCTTACCTTTACTTATCAGAAACATATCCCCACCCATCTTATTACCCTCCATGAATGTGCCCTCTTTCCTTCCTGGACCTGCCCCTTTCCTGTTTTGATCCTCTAAAGCTCATTTGTGAGTCTGTCATATTCTTACCTTCTTTTATCACCATTCTCCCCTTTCTGTTCAAGGAGAAAGGTCTGGAAGTGAACCAGGAGGCCTCTTTCGCTGTGCAGCGTAACGGTGCACGAGGCCTTATAGATGCCAAGGTGCACACACCCTCTGGGGCTGTGCAGGAGTGCTACATTCATGACTTGGACAGTGGTAGGTACTTACAGGTGTACACAGGTCTGGGGACTATGAGAAAGAAACCAGTGCTGTCAATAACACAAGTAATGCACTTGATCCAGAATTGAGACTGCATGGTCCATTATGTGAAAATCCAAAAAAACACACATACTGATTAAGGACTATATGTAAATATTTTGCAGAATTATTTCTAATATGACAAACTGAATGACTCCTGCAGGTCAAAGTAAATTTCACAATGGCCAGAATTTGAGGAGTATGGTGTTCGAGCACTAGCTTCGGGGTGCTATTAGTGAGCATACTTAGCCAGTTCAGTGATGTTATAAAAGATGGACTAACAGGAATGTTTGCGTTAAATACTAATCCTCATGTTTCTGCCCACAGATAAGAATACCATCCACTTTATTCCAAGGGAGCGTGGTATTCATGCTATTGATGTTAAGTTCAATGGCTGTCACATCCCTGGCAGCCCCTTCAAAGTCTGTGTAGGTGAGCTTGGGCAGACTGGGGACCCAGGAATGGTGTCTGCTTTTGGGCCAGGTCTGAAAGGAGGCACCACAGGTATGATTCTCCAGTGCACAAACATGCTCTGTGTCCTCGAGTAGTCAGTTTCATGACTAATTTTAAGATTTTGCATGCTGATCTTTTAGTGTCAGATTGCATAGATCATATAAATAAGTGATTTGAAGTTTTTGTGGTCCATTTAACTGACAGCAGATTCTTTGGCTGTCTGACTGCATTATCTGTCCTGGTAGGAGAGTCCCTGCAGTTTGTTGTGAACACCTGCAATGCAGGTGTAGGAGCCCTGTCTGTTACAATCGATGGGCCTTCCAAGGCGAAGCTTGACTGTGACGAGTGTGCTGAAGGATATAAAATTACGTATGTGCCTATGGCACCTGGGAATTATCTCGTCTCTATCAAATATGGTGGGCCACAGCATATTGTGGGGAGTCCCTTCAAAGTTAAAGTCACAGGTACAAAAAGCATGATTTCTTCTTAATACATCTGGCACTCTAAAGCAATTATGACTAACAAATCTGATTTTGCTGTAACTACATTTATATCTATAGAATGGACAAACAGATAAATTAATATCATATAAAACAGCTACAATAGTGCCAAAGAGAAAAGAAGAATTTGTTAAAAATTTATTTCTATAAAAATGTAAGGTACTTGCTTACTCCAGTGTACATGAATCAAAACTAAGTCCATGGGGAAGCTAGAGTACTGAACAATATGGCTACAGGAGCTACAGTGGTTTTCTTCTTGGATATTAGGTGCTCGCTTGTCGGGGGGACACAGTCTTCATGAAACTTCATCTGTTCATATGGAAACCGGCACCAAGTCATCCAAAGTAAGCGAAGCTTCTTGTGCCCTGCCGAAGTTGTTGTCGGATGCCAGTAAGGTGGTGTCCTGGGGTGAAGGCTTGTCTAAA
The DNA here is from genome assembly GCA_900497675.1 of Arapaima gigas. Classification (NCBI taxonomy): domain Eukaryota; kingdom Metazoa; phylum Chordata; class Actinopteri; order Osteoglossiformes; family Osteoglossidae; genus Arapaima; species Arapaima gigas. The sequence continues at coordinate 102,981 of UFQX01001089.1, forward strand.
GCGTTTGTGGGACAGAAGAACACCTTCACGGTAGACTGCAGTAAGGCAGGTGAGAGAACAGAAACAGAGGCATACATATCCCTCATTCCCATCTATATTCACCCACTGATGTTTGTGTAAATGCAATCTGTAGGTATTGTAGGTATGCTGTATCTCTAACTAATACCAGAACCTTTGTTTTAGGATCGAACATGTTGATGGTGGGGGTGCATGGGCCAAGAGCTCCTTGTGAGGAGGTGTATGTGAAGCACATGGGTGGCAAAGTGTACAACGTCACCTATGTGCTCCAGGAGAAAGGCAACTACACCATCATTGTCAAGTGGGGAGATGAAAGCATAAATGGGAGCCCGTTCCACATCAATGCATTGTAGAGTTTCCATGGCAATTCATCGGTGACCTTTGACCTACCCCCTTGGGTGTCCAGCCATGCTTCACAAGGGCCTAAGAGTTTGTGAGATTTTGCTGTGCCTCTGCGCATAAGTTAACATGTTTTGTTTTTTGTACGTTTTTGTATGTATTACAACATTGGATCAACTCTACATTTCAACTGAAAAGGCTTGGTGGGAGTGTAATGCTATATACCCCACAGAACACTTGGTTAATTAAATAACTGATTTCTGGCCTGTGCAAACCTTACAACCCTCACAGACTATGACAAACAAAAACGTCCTAAAGCCTTCAACATGTGCCCAAACCTGCAGATTTCAACAGAATAATACCCGGACATAGATTGTGTCGTAGATTCTTTGTTGCTTGAACCTTTTTTATGCATGTTTGCAGGGACATCTCAATGACATTAGCAATAGCAAGTGCAATAATATTTTAGTTAGAGTATTTCTTTCTGCAATAGTATTATTTTATTTAGACATTTTAACAAATTTATTACTAGGTACGAGTGTTTTTTTCTGCTTATGAGCTGATTCAGTTGTTTTTCATTTTAAACTTAACAAAAACAATAAATCCTTTACTGGTACAGAATATTACAGCTACTGAATGAGAACTTGTATGATGTCCTATGACAGCGATAATGAAGGAAAACAGACACAAGTGAGGACAGGGTGTCTGAGGTACCGCACACCTTAGGAATCATAAACATTTTGATGAATATGTGTCTCTGACATCAAGAAGAAGCAATATGGGAAAAAATTGTAAAGGACTGCAATTATACTGCTTGATGTAATGCGCTTCTGTACTGAAGTTAATACATTTACAATGTTAACCTAGTGTATGGAATGGCATCAAACAATGAAGAAAAAAGTTTTTAAAAAACGTTTGCCATTATAATAAATGCATATGGAAAAATTCTGCCCTCGCTAAGAATTCCTCAAATTAGAAAAGCTGACAGAGGCTTCTAAATGTGTATACCTGTTGAATAATAATGTCAAGGACCAACTCAGAGACTGAAGAAACATGTTCCCAGTTGCAGAGTTTATGAAGAAGGGAGGTGTGTGCAAGGGAAAGTAAAAAGTCAATCAGTGTAGGGACTTATTACACTACAAGACAACACACAGAGGTACAGCATGCAGGACATGCCAAAGCTAAAAGATGAGTCTAGATTTAAATACAGGAACAGAAGGGGTATTTCTCACAACATCAGGCAGACTATTCCAAAGCTTAGGTGCTCTGTAGGTAAAGGCACCTCTTCCTGCTGTAATCTTATTGATCACAGGTACTTTAAGGTTAGCAGCATTTAATGATCATAGGCAACGCTGAGGAACAGAAAAGTCCATGACATCACTTGGGTACGCTGAGCCATGCCACGAACTGCCTTACACATTAAGAGAAAGATTTTATAATCTACTGTAACCCTAAGAGGAAACCACTGTTGTGACTTGAGAACCGGTGTTATATGGTCATAGTTCCTGGTTCAAGTGACAGTTTTAACAGCAGCATTCTGTATTAACTGTAGTCTGGATATGGTTTGGTCTGGACAACCTGATAGCAGAGCACAGCGGTCAGTTCTGTTGGAAGCAAAGGCATGATCCAGCTGACATAACTAGCCTGCATCCTACCTACCAAAGAATGGCTTTAGTTTATTTATATTTCTGAAGTGAAGGAAGAACCTCCTTGTCATTCAGCAACATGAGATGCAAATGACAGATTTATGTCTTTAAAAACAGCTAGATTTTTTACACAGTGAGTACATTTGCAAGTCTGGCTTGCCCTATAACACTCAGCCCTTTCATTAGGCTGGCAGAGTGCAGACTGGGTCCAACCCTGTTCCTTGAACAGGTCCATCCTGGGTGCTCCCAGTGCCATGCTGCTTGATCTCCTGGGATTGGGTTGAGACCATCTGTGCTGCTTCTAGCCCATACATTTACACCACTTGAACCAGCTCAAGTTCCTTCTCTGCCAGAAAGGTGATGTTCTGTAGCTAGAGGCCAGTCTATCTAGAACCTTGCAGCTCAGGGCCTCCACTGTGCTGGCATTGCACTCAACCCTCAGCTTTCAAATTGCAGATGGTGAGTTTGCAAGATGGTACCACATCTTTTTTTGGACTAAGACTCACTATATTATTATTAGGTTACCTGGCCACCAGGCACTTGCCAGTAAAGGCTACACCCAAGCCTGGCTCCAAGAATGGATCCCTTCAGCTCTAATCCAGGCACAGGACAGGTTGGCTTTTATTCATGTATTCATGGGGCTCTTTATGAAACATTCTGTGTCTAGTTTTTCCCCAGACCTTTTTGCCAAAGGAGATCCTACCAGGAGCACAAGGCTCTGAAGTTCACGGAAGCACAAAAGGCATACACCACCTCAAGGTAGCAGTCCTTTGGTGGGGAACTTGCAAATGTATTATGTTGTAGTGTATGGTGTGTGGTTGCAGCTTGATTTCTTCATACATTTGAAGAAAGAAACCACATAGGTAAATAGTTTGACAGTAGATTGAAGAAGAGATGCAAGTATTATTGAAGGAGATGCATACAGCAGTGGAGGACAAATGGATTGCCACTATGGCAACAGAGAGCGTGGACTAGGTGGGAACAATCACCTGAATACAAGATCACTTATGCAGAGCTCTGGTTCCTCGTGTAGACAGTTTACAATGTGCTGCCTGGTCCATCCATCCTGACCAGCTGAGAAAAGCTGATTCTTCATCATGTCTGTTATGCATGAAGAGAACATCATTGGTGCATTTCCACAGGAGCTGCCCAAGAGCACTAAGCGATGAGGACCAGACAGTCTGTCAGTGCGAGGACAGCATACAGAAGACACCAGCAATGCAGGGCATAGTGTTTGTGAAGGAAGGTGAAAGAACAGTGTCAACTCAGTGGTCATGGTAACAGTGTGATTGCCACATTATGGTTAATAAACCTTACATCTTTGAGTGTCTTTGGAAGAACAGCTCAAACTATGATAGGAAGATGGCAAAGAAACAAGGAACAGTTGGAGCAGTGCCAAGTATTTCATAAACATATGCAACGTTCCTCACTGTTTTTCATTACCAATACTGCAGAACACCAGGGAAGAAGTGCTGAACACTGGAAGGCAAGCTGCATGAAAGCAGCTCCACACTGTTGCTCAGGCTGTGTGCATTTTGCTGTCACCTATCTGCTGGATATATAAATATAGGCTGCTTTTGCTCTATATAATGCATAATTTGCATTGATAGGTGAAGAAATTGCAGTAAATCAGCTGCACGTTCATATTTTCAAAAACTCATATCTCGAATGCTTGTAAAACAAAGAGCCAATATACTGCATTTGGTGACAGTAATATTGCCTACACAAAAGTATTGCTTGTAAACTTCTGTGGGTTTTACTTTTTTGCAGCATGGCCAGTTCTAGGCTCTCTATTTTTACACTGCAATTTGATTGGGAACGAGTTTAGCGAATGAATCTGTATTCATTTGCCAAGAAATGATGTTTGAATAAACCAAAAGAAAAGGATTTAAATTGCTGAAGCAATTGTATTTTTTCTAACGCTGTATGAATGAGGACACTAAAGAGAAAGGGAACACCAGAGGGAACGTATTGATTTTGAATTGTGGTTCTATTGGCTCCAACTCAAACAAGAAGCACAAATACGAGTTATCCTACTTAAGATGTGTAAAGATAGGACTGGATTCCCTTGACAAAAACAGCAAGTTGCAGGCAGTCGTGTCATACAAAAGACAGCGGGGTCATAACAAACAAGGACGGTAAATGAAGCCTTTTATGCTGAAAAAGCAATATGGTTATTTCAACTGAACAAGTCAGTAAGTTGCTGGGATATATATGTTTTTTGTAAGATTTTTGAAACCAAACCACTGTTTTCCCCAATTTGAGAATTTAGTTTGTACTAGATTATCCAAAAATATGTCCCTGTGTTCCCATGTTCCGTGTTTTACACAGCTAAACTAATTCAAGCAGGTGAATCACATTTATCTAGTTGGTAACAGCAAGTCCTTTTCAAAAACTTGAATTTAACCACTACCATTGAAATGAAAACTAACAAAAATGCTAAAAAAAAATTTAAAGTACTTCCTGAATTATTAATCCATGTAAATTTAGCTCCTCCCCCACATACTCCCCTAAATTAGACTGTAAATTCATGAAAGGGATAAGGATTTTTCAGTTACATGGACTATCATAAGATCATTTGTGCCCTAATTTGCTCCTGAATAGATTCTTTTGCAGTGCAAAGCAGCATTTGCATGAATTGGATTAAAGTACAATAAAACAGTAGGAACCCTTTACTGTGGCCCAAGAGTGAAGTGCTCATCTGTTCCTTCACAACAGTTGGACGTAGTGTTGTCTCTAGGACCAGTCTGTCTAAAGAATGGGCTGGGCTTTGGCTAGACACACACACACACACACACACACACACACACACACACACACCACTATATGCAGGAGTCCTTTATTTACTAAATACTTTGCATACAGCAACCACGCAGTAGATGTAATTGCACTGGAGCCTCAGTATAAGAATACAACCATTGACTTGATGTAATCCTTGGTCTTCTCCTGCTAAAAGTTAAATTCCTTACTTGTAATTCAAGGTTGAGTATATTGTACCACAGGACTGTTTTCCTTTCAAACACTGGCCTAAAATAGCTAGCTTGAAAGGGAAAATATGCATTTGCTCATTTTATGTTTTGATTTATTTTAGATGCAAGTGAACAGTATACAAAGGAATAAAGAATCCATTTAAGAGGCATTCAATTGATTGGGGTAGCTTCTTAATGGTTCCTTTATGAGCTTAGAAACTGACTGTTAGATGGCATTTAAAAGATAGCTGTGGGAGTAAATGAACTCATCACCATCAGGCATTTATCCTGTTGACTGCTTCCTGTTTTCCTTTCACAGGGTAGGAGCTAATCCAAGCAGCCCAATGCATTATGTGAATGGTAACCATAGCAATGAGAAACAGGCCCCCTGCTGACTGGCCAGCAAGTTCCAGACTGCTCATCCTCAGTACCTACTTTGCCACTGGGCTCAGTAAAGAGCCAGCAAACTGCAGATAATAGTGCAGACAGGACCTTTCAGCTTCCTCTTCTCTGGTGTTCACCACTTGTGATGCACTATGTGACTCTGGCAGAGGTATCTCATCAAAGACCCCATAACCATGCTGGTGTGGCTTGTAGAAGGGTCTCTGTCAGTCGCAGGGCCTGATAAGAGACCTGATCTGCCTTGTAGAGAGAGTAAGACAGGCAAAATGCATGTTCTGGGATGGTGATAGCAAACAGACTAGGGACAGAGAAAGGGAACGAGGCAGATGGCTGTTATTTAGACATAACAGGTAGTGTCCAACCCCAGGCAGGCTTTCCTCATCCGATTCATGTGCCATTTTTTAAAGAACTTTAGTAGTCTTGTATCTGTAAAATAATAACTACCACTAATACAGTTTATTTTTGATACAGCTGTGAGGATAATTTTCTACTTTAAGTTAATTAACACTAAGACACTGTAAATCAGTTTGTATGACAGTCGGTAGTGGGCCACACAGCACAGCAAAGCACGCACACACACACACACACACACACACACACAGTCACAGTGTAGCACAGAGCTTGGAGATGTGGAGGAATGAGGAAGACTGAAACCAGGAGGGAGGTTTGACACTCAAGGACCGCAGGGCTGATGACAGTGCACACAGGGTAACAAGGGGCAAAGCAAACACAGAGCAGGCTGGCAAGGAGGACCTTGTTGAGATTCAGCAACACCCTATGTCAATCTCCCTCTTCTAAACTAATCGTTAAAGAGCTTAAATAAAGCCAACATGCGCTGGTTCCTGTTTAGTACGAGGACCCCTGCTGGTCAGCTCAGGAATTGTTCCCAATTATGTAACAAAATGTAATTCTTTAAACAAACCTGTTTATTTAAACACCTCATTATTGGGTCAAACAATGAGTGGGAGCGGCGGGTTACTTTGAAACACGTCTATATTCCCTTCATTCAACATGTAATAAGACTGAAGTGGGGCTGCGAATCCCCTGCACCGCACACTATAAACATGCACATTCATAACAGCATCGTCTTTTCTAACTAACTAACTGCTGTTAAAGTCACGGGTTGATAGTTAATGAACGTATAAAAGTTTTAGGATGGGCTGGTAGCACATTATTATTTTTCCCAGTTTAAAGTAATTGGAAATAGACATCTGGTGTCCTCATGAATATTCAGCATGCCATAAAACTCACATTTTTGGGGATGAATTAGATTCATAAATCAATTACTCTATTTTAAAAAATGTAAAGTTCAGACAAAACAAAAAATTGAATTAAAGTTCACATTTATAAATCAAACTATCATAAAATTACAAACTAACAGATGTATGTGACAAACTTTGCATAGAATATGATTTTTTTGGGGTTTTTTTTTGCACATTTATTCATTTCAGGATTAATACAAATGGGTATCAAGTGAACTCCATCAGGACTATAATAATATGACTCCTCCTGGCCCCAGACCCATTTCTTTGGTTGTGTAATTATCCATTTTCCTGTGTTTTCAGTTTTCTCACACAATCAAACTTTCTTCACTGGACCCAAAATAATTTCCTTTAAATGTACAACCTTTTATGTCAACCACAAGCAAATGGGAGTTCTCTTATTTCTCTTTTACTGTTTCCATGTGGTATGCAATCCTTCAAATACAATGAATAATGAAATTGAAATATTTTGGATTTGCAAATATGTGGTTCCACTATTTTAAGGGTCCAGTCAAAATAAATGACCCCACAAACAAACTATTCAGCTGCAGCAGAGGCAAACTGAGCATGTCCAAAGTTAAGAAGATCCCAAATGATTTCACACCTGAATCCTTTGGAATATGTGAAATTAGTGGGAAAAAAAGAAAGCCTTATTTTTACAGTATTTATGCATATTAATTGTTTACACAGTATACCCTTATAGGTTATATAACACATTCAGTACAAGAGGATTTGTGATTTACAAAGTCAACTTGTATGTTGTTGGAATGGATACCTGTCATCAGGACCATCTGTACACAGTTTTTCCCAACAAACCAGATGTTCCTACCCTTTCACGTATAGTCCATCCCTCACCAAAGGGGGAGTGTATAGTTACTGTATTATTTTAGATTTCAGAGATACCTGGGTTACACTGAACACATAAAACAGAAAAAATAACTCCACTATAAATAATGGAACATTAGGAGAGACAGGTTATCATTATTTCATGCTTTAGCTGAAAACATTGAAAACCACGGAATAATCTCCCACAACGCAATACATTTCATTAAATCTTTATTACAAAAATAAAAAAAAACAGACTGTTAATAGAAGCTTTTCTTTGTTTTTACAAGAGACTCCATTGTTGGAAAGTGAATATGTACAGATGCATGATTTCCAGATTATTTGTGCACACACCGGTGTTGTTAACTGTGGTGTTTAACCCCGCATGCTAGACATCCTTCCTGTTTGTATCAAGCACTTCATCTGTACAGACAATGTCAACAAGAATACCAACAAAGGAAAAAATTTCAGTAACATATTGAAAGATAAAATCTGCCTTTATGAAAAAGAGCCCTCCAACATCATCTTACAGATTCCACCCTGAAGATGGCTGCTAATTCAGCTAGCTGGACTCGACTTCATTTTAGCATTACTGTATTCTATAGCAAAACAGTCAAACTATACTGCTGATGTAACTTACTAGTCACCTTTTTCAAACACAACCAAAGTATGCTTTAAACTGTGCAAATGATTATGTAATCGTGATTTTTTTTTTCCTGTCAAAATCTGTAACAGGCCCCCTGTGGGACGTATCTCAGCTCTTGTCATAGTTCACAAGCATTTTAATATTGCTTCTACACCAAATTCTTCAATAGCAGGTATTTACCGAAACTATGTTTCCTGTCCTGAAAGTATATAAAACTTTAACAGACATTAAGACAGACTGCTTCAATACTGGAAAAATTAAGCACCTATGCATGGGGAAGACATACTGAAGTACCGTTATATACATTATATATATACACTACTATATATAATAGTACTATATATTGCTAATATACCCCCCAAAGCCTGTAATATTTGTCTTGAAAGTGTTTTAGCAATATTTCATTTCTATACTTAGTGTGATTAATGCAAGTAAACTGATTAGATGGTTGACTTGACTAGCTTCACTTTTTTATAGCTTATGTGATAAACACTATAAAGTAAGAAGCATATGCTGTATATCCAGGGGTTCAGGGAGTAATATCCATGTTACAGCTGGTATTATAGCCATGTATACTGTACACATGTACCCAAGACAGACTTACAGACAAGTGCTTTCTGTACATTTTAAAGTGAGTAAAGTAACAAAAGTCTTTGACCATAAAGACCTAACAGAAAACAAGCTGCTTTGTTCAAAGGTGTGTTTTGTGTTACCAGTGTTACCTTGCTGGTTACCATTCATGAGCAACAGCATCAAATAATGAGGCTCTAATTGTTAAAGCAATGGAACTCATGTCAATGTTTTCTGTAACCGATTATTCTAAATCTTTACGTTCGGTGACCACACAGTATTTTTAAAACTCCTGAAGCAGCTCCATAAGTATGGCTGTGGAGTGCTATACCGAACTGACCCAGCAGAGAATTAGCTTACATTTGACCACTATTTCATCAGGGCCTCATCATACGGAGGGGACATACAGATGAGATACTCATGGGTCAGTAGCATTGGTGACCACTTTGTCATGGGATGACAGTCCTCTGTACCAGCTGCAGTACCCCTCCTTTCTCTGGATACAGGCAAAGTAGCGGGACTGGTACCCAGGGTACTCAAAGTGGGATATCGTGTCCGTCCACAAGCATTCGCTCTTGGATGTCACAAAGCAGGGGAGCGAGTGGCAGGTTTTAATCTACAAACACATAAGCAACAGTGCAGATGAAGCATAAAGCAAACAGAACAGCAGTACGTAGGACAAAGAGCAGCAGATTTTGCGAATTTACAGTTAGCTTAAAACAGCAGCTGCATTGAGCTGTTTGTGTAAATGTATTTCAAATTTTTTTTTTGGTCAACATGACAATTGTGCCTTAACATCATCACTTTGTTTCAACATTTATATTGAATGTCCCTTAAAAGGCAAACCTGAAAAATGTTTTTGATTTTTAGTTGTATTCCTTGAAGCACAGAACTCAGATACAACCCAGAAAATAAATAGGAAGTTAAAACTTTTCAGTTTGGGTTTCTGCATTCTAGTTCTTTAAGAGAATGTAGATTATATGCCAGTATGGAACTTTCAGCTGCATGACACCAGTACTTGAAATGGGCTGATAGTCAGCAGTACCAGAAAGAAATATTGTCATCCTCTTGTGCACCAGCCCAGAAGCCCTCGATGCCCTTTTGTCCCCCTCATTTCCAGAGTCTGGCTGAGCTGCTCTTCCAGCAAAAGACTGCTGTAGTACATGGCCATTATTCATTCATAATTCTTCATAGCTACATTGTGCACCTTGAGTAAAGTTACACTTTAAGTCACTTGTATCCCTCCTGAGATTTGTTTGTGTCTATTAATTATACATACATACATACAATTAAATACACTCAAACAGAACTCTATGTAATGGGTGCAATAAAATATAACTGAGGATAATGGCCATATGTATACAGTGTACACACACACACACGAAATACTGTGCAGAAGTTTTAGGCACTTGTGGAAAAAATACTGTAAAGCAAGGATGCTTCAAAAAATAAAGTCATGAATAGATGTTATTAAACATCCTACAAAATGCAGTAAACAGAAAAAAATTCAAATCAACATTTGGCGTTACCACCTTTTGGCTTTACAGCAGAATCAATTCTCTCGGAAACTTGTGTGCAGTTTCTGGTACTCGACAGGTAGGTCGTTCCAAGTATCTTGGAGAACTTGCGACAGGTCTTCTAAAGACATTGGTTGTCGCACTTGCTTCCGTCTCTGCACGTGATCCCAGAACGGCTCAATGATGTCGAGATCAAGGCTCTCTGGGGGGGCTGTACCACCTCCTGCAGGATTCCTTGTTCTTTTCACTAAAAATGGCTTTAATTATGAGTGTGTTTAGAGTCACTGTCAAGCAGCAGAATGAATTTGTGATGATCAGATGCCTCCCTGCTGGTACTGCATGATGGATAAGAATCTGTACTTCTCAGCAGTGAGTGCTTCATTAATTTTAACCAAACCACCTACTCCATTTGCAGCCCCAAACCTCCAGGAACCTCTATCATGCTTCACTGTTGCCTGCAGACACTCATCCATGGAGCTTCCCAGCCTTTGAGCAAACTGTCTTGTGTTACAGCCAAAAATTTCAAATTTTGACTCGTCAGCCCAGAGCATCTACTGCCATTTTTCTACACCCCATTCTTTGTTTTTTTCATGCCTAAATGAGTTACTTGGCTTTATTTCCAACCTACAAAAATGGCTTTTTGGACTAGATGGATGTACCAGGGGCCCAGTGGTTTCTCATCTGATAGCAGTGCCGGACCTCTTCCCATTTCGAGGGAAGTCAGCTTGATACATCTTAGTTGCTGTTCTCTAGGTCCGGGCCGACTGCTGCGTTTCTGGTCCTCAACCTTGTGCATTTGTTTATGCTTCTGCAGAGGAGCTTGGGCAGCAAGTCTGGAAACACCAGGGTGCTTCGGAAAGAGCTTGCCAATGGAGGATGCACCCCCCCCCCTTGTGTCTTGTTCCTCGCTCTTCCCATGGTGTAATATTTGAAGGTTAAACAGCAAAATCTTTAGTATAGTTGTTCTTCACCTGGTTTTATTCCCTCTACAGCTGTTCCTGTTTCAGTGAATCAGTGTTATTCAATTTATTCATTCTGCCATTGATCATTACCACCCATTTCTTATATTAGTTTAATCCTGCACTTGACTACACGCCTACAAACACCAAGTGTTTTATGCGGAAAGCGCTCTATTACTGTTTCCCTAATGACAAAAATCAGACATTTCCCTTTTGACAAAGGTATTGCTTGAAAATCTAAAATGTGCTCTATCAACACAATAATGCAGAAGAAAGTGTAGGAAATATTTTTTGTGAAAAATCTGAAGTACCTAAGACTTCTGCACAGTACTGTATACACACCCCCCATCAGCAGTATTTCCTAGTACATATATAATGTCAATATCTTTCTTTAATGATGTCCCCACTGATGGGAAAGACAAAAACCTTCAAGCTAAGCATAACATCTGTGGATGGCTGCATTTCACAGAGATCTGTGCATCTGCAGGTGCTAGTGGTGTGTAGCAGAGGAATCAAAATTTGCATCTGTATGAGCTACAAACAAGAAACAGTTAAAATGCAAAGGTTAAATGCTGTGGACAGATTTGGGGATACTAAGCCAGCACTGGGAGGGAGGGGGGCTGTTAAAAACCTGGGATACTTAAGGGGACCGATGAACCCTTAGAGCAACTACTAGTCCTCAAAGTGCATCTGAGAAGTTTACTGTAGAAGTCACAGACTAAGTATTTATACAGGCAGCAGAGCCATGAAGAAGCATATAGACAGTGGTTTACTGGTAAATACTTCATTGTCTTCTGTGCTTATCTTAATTTGCTCTGCAAGGAACGGAATTTGTCTTTAAGTAAAAATTTCTTAATATGGATTATGCTGGACAAGGTTACAACTACAATCATGTTTCTGATCTTCACAAAGTGCTTTTTGAACTTTCAGCCTCATCTCATTCTTTGGTCTTCAGTCAAGCTAAAATAACAGTGTCTCCATGTCCCTTCTAGAACAGTCGAGAACTAGGTCAGCCACCTGATACAATTCCAATGCCAGAGATCTCCTGTCTGCTATTGAACTTTAAATTATTGCCAGGACAAGTTTAGATATAATGGAGAAATAAGGGAATATTTAAAACTACTAGCATCTATGGGTGTAGACTGCACATTCAAGAAATCTTACGGTCTATGACAACAAAAAGTGAGGTTCATAGCACATGAAAATTGACATCTGAATTTTCTCAGCAATCCACTTAATGAGAACTGAGATACGAGATTGTGTTCACCATTCAAATATATTCAACTGCTTTCCACTGAGGGAAAACAAATTCATGCATCATAAATACTACACAATTGCTTTATATAAAATATTTTTTAAAAAATGACATTCAAATAAAGCCAAGATGAGCCATTTCATAATTGACTCTAGATCAAGCCTGTGCTGTGTTTCAGAAGACTTTACACAGTCCTTCAAAAGGAAGTCTGAAAAGAAAATGAGCTGAAGCTTTTATGCTCATAGGATGTGCAACACTTGAGCCAAGCATGTCCAGTATGGGGATGGCAGAGCTACCTGGAAGGACTTAGAGGATCATATGCTTGGAAAGGGTGCTCTGCTTGTCTTTGCGCCTGGTCTTCTTGACACGGTAACTGTGACGCTTAGCCGCTTTGCTGGCACATGGCTGCCCACTCACCCTGCAATTACAGCCCAGTTGGTACTGGTGGCTGAAGCCCTTCTTCTGGGATGGTGTCAGCTGATCCCACTTTGCATTGAAGTTACAGAGTCCAGTGTAAACCTTGCCATTATATACACGTCCTGTGGGAATGAGAGAGGAGCCATAGGAGACCATCCAGCAAAAAGGTGCTAAGTCTGGAACCAGGGGTCATGACTGTAGTAGATGTTATTAAAAATGGGAAAAATGCAAATATAGGAAGAATCCGTCTACATCGTGTCAAATTTACAAACTCACTTGCGTCAACGAATATATTTAAATTTTCAACACCAATATTCAGAACTGAATAGTTTGTTGTTCTTTTGCAAACAACCATGTTTAGGTGGTCCAAGAATATTTTACAATGGCAAGATAATCATGTACAGTAAGTACATGCAAAACCAATGCCCTGTTTGTGCATTTCTAAAGGTCATCCAATTTCTATTATTAGGAACAAGCTGCTGGTATCTTACAACACAAGTCCAAATCACAGCCCCGGAACAGGTGCTGCGCAGCACTCTAAACATAGTTGTGTGTAAAAGCATAAACCGACACAAGTTATGTATCGTGTGTATGCAGCGCTCACAGTAAAGCCAACACAAAGCTGATCATTAAGAACCTTCCAAGAATAAACACCCACCTCAGTTCATGTGAATGTCAGCAGTACTGCTGACCTACAGCTTTTGTTGTCACAAGACAGGGGGGAACTTTTGCCAGAAATTAAGTGACTAATCTTTTTTATTTTTTTTTTTAAATGCAAGCTCTTTTCAGTGCAATAAAGGGAAGTGTTTTACCACATAATTATCCCTCTTTTTATTATCAGAACTAACATTTAAACTCATACCATACATTTTTTGGACTTGGTTTTTAAATTTTGCCTTTCACAGCTGACCAAAGTGTGGAGTATAAAGAAGCATTCCAGTGATTCAAGGGGTCTAGGATGTAAAATTCCAAAGAACAATTTTTTTCATTTATGGTATTTTTTTGTAATAGGTTTTGCACCATGATCTAGTTTTATTTTGAGTATGCCACGGGTTTTTAGGTGACTGCTGTATTTTACATACACTGCCATTTTCCCTCATTTTAAATGTTACATGAATTGGTATTATCCCCTTTCATAGGAGCACAACTACTCCATTATAGCAGAAAAAAATAGAAATCAGTTAATCTTGTCTTAAAGCATAGAAATGTCCAGTTACTTAAAGTTGGAAGTGACACATAAGGAAATGTAAACATTCGCTTACCTGTAATTAAGTACTGATATTTGTTGACTTCAAATTGTATTCCACATAAATTCTCAGAAGCAACAGTGTAGATGTGCTGAACATGTTGAACCTTATCAAATCCTTTGTACATCTGCAAAACATATTAAGCATAATTAGGATTTTCATAAGAGTGAACCAAAAGGCAGTAGTTAAGGAAAATGAACAAGTGTGCATGTAATAAGTTTTTTTTTTAAATAATCAGTACAAAACTACCAGAACAGGAACCGTATTGAAGCGATAACATTAAAATGACATTTGATCACCAATTTTGACTGTTTAACATTAATCTCATAACATACCATTTTATCAGCCCGTGCACCCTGTCCAAGCTGATACATGCACTGACATGGCAAGAAATAAATCAATTCATTTCTATAATGCTCTTCAACAGGTGAGAGTCACTTTGTTAAACAAACACTTAACTAAAGTAGTTGGAAGCTCTTAAAATGCCCAGATGAACTGCTAGCTTACCTGCATTTTAGTCTCTTAACCAACAGCTTTTAGTAGCTGTGCATTTTAGATGGGTTTATAACTGAACCCTCCCTGCGCAGGATTCGCTGATCAATGAGAACCTTCCAAGAGCAGATGTCTTTCTTCGGCCAAATGTCATCATTAACCCCCCCCCCCAAACATCTATGATTTAATTTGTACAGCCAAAGCTATATTACCTTGAGGCAGGCTTACCTTCATCTGTTTAACAGTGTAGCGCATGGTGCCATAGGAGCTGTCCTTCAACAGCTTTTTCCCCATCACCTTGGCACGTATCACTGTGGACAAACAGCAGAAACCAACCAGTAGTGTTACTATTACCATGTGAAATTGAAGAGACATGCAACTACCATAACAGATTTTGCCCCCCCCTCCTTTTTTTAAATTTAATAAATATGAATAAATACCAGCCCCCACAGCAGTAGTTCCTACCAACAGTCCTAGCCTTGAATACTTTGATTTATGTCTGTAAGGCACTGGTCATCAGTACACAGTTGTGCAAGCAAGGGCCACTCAAGTAAACACACCCATGTGAAGAGCTAAAGTGTAAGCAGTATGTAAGCTGAAGAATGCCGAGCACCATGGGACTGTAGACAACGATATCCATGCCAATGGAATGAGGTGGAAGCCAGATTATCATTATACATGGGGAGATATAAATAAACACAATGTTCTCCAACATTCTCCCCTTTTAATCCTGTTTCACCCCCGCTTGAGCAGCAATAGCACAGCAGGTAAAGGTAGTGCCTCACAGCTATTCAACTGCTTGCTTGGGAATGCAGAAAATGCATTTCACACTTCCATACTGGTACTCAACCACACAAGACGCTTGTTACAATGAGTCAGAATCAACTCGTGTCACATCCTACCTATCCTTCATCCACCCTGTTCTGTATCCAGCCATTAGTTGACATCAGTTTTAAACATTTGACCAGTTCCATTTAACCGTCTTCTATGGTGTTTGTGTCAAGTCTGTTGAACAATCTTACACATATGGCATGAACTAGTCAAATGTTTAAAAAAAAAAAAAATTAAAAAAAAAAATAAGACACCAGCCCCAACTGATTTTAATGCAGCTTGAAGTTTACATTCCCAAAAACTCAAAAGTACATTAATAGTTTTGCATCTTTACTTTGCTACTGTTATTTTATTGTACTGATAAAAGCCAGTTGATGAATGCCAAAAGAAACTGGAGACTTCAGCCTAGGGCATAGCTGAGCCTGATACAGTGCTCAGGCCACCTGTGTGCTTCTGGGGAAGCTTCAATTCCTAGTAGCTTTTGCTTTTTTAGGCAGCCTGCCAAGCCTAAGGTGTCGCATTTTGGCTGGCCCTGCAGGCCAACTGAAGTTTTAGCATTTTATCCAGACAACCCAGTGTAGTCTCTCCACAATGATGTTGCCAGCTCCCTGGGAAGTACAGCAACCACAGCAAGGATGCAGACAATAAGAAACACCCCTCACTTTTGCTGGAGGGAACAGGAGGACACTGGATTTTTAAGTGGATTCTCTTTGCTCAGGCGATCGAGCCCCTTGGGGCTCCCAGCCAAAAGCTGGAACTGTTCATTATCCTTTGAGGTGATGTTGCTACCAGGACAGTTGCAGAAGGTCATTTAAATGTGCAGGGCAAGCACACTTCATTAAAGGCTGCATTCCTATTATACTGAACCTTTGACCCCACACACACTTCCGATCAGATGTGTGAGCCTTCCTAAGGAAGTTTAAACGCATTTCCAAGACATCAAGAGGAGAACTATGTTTTAGGTATCAAACATATACTGACATTTCCTTGTCTGTCAGGACCCTGACTGGGGGAGTTGAATGGTTTTGCCAGCTGCCCTGCCAGGCATAAGTCACCTTCAGCAAGGTGAAAGGTGACCCACTTTAGCCAGGGCAGCACCCCCCTTTCCATTTTTTTGCCAGATACACATCAGTGGAGGGATATCAGGTGCCAGCAGTGGTTTCAGAAGGGCCACCTGGTGAAGGACTATGGACCTCTGCAGAAATTAACAGGGTGCAAGCAGCTGTGGGACCTTGGGGAGTAGTCAGGAGTCAACAGCAGGCGCTGAGGAAATGTATGGTCTACTGGTGGCTAGGACTGATGGCCCACCTTCAGCTAGGTCCATGGCCAAACATGATTTGGGATCACCTGGTTATGATGAGATTGCACAGGGCTTTGTAAGACTCACTCATAAGACACAAGTGGGAGGCTAGGACTTCCAGGTGCTCTACTTGGAGAGCCAGTGGTGAATAGAACCCCTTCCATTGTCCCCTACCATTCTAGTACATTCACTCAAATTAACATCAAGTGGGATCTCCTCAGGGATAGCACATTTGAGGAGGCCAGGAGTTTGATTCTCTACAGTTTATTACATGTTAATGTTTTACATCTTAGTTGTATTCTGCATGCATAGCCATATCATGTGAATTGCTACAGTGGGTGCATCAGAGTTACAGGAGAAGTCATAATCTCAGATAACCAGATGACTCCAGTCTGGTGGCTGAAAGTGAGGAAGAGATGCAGGACCTGTTGAGGGTCAAAGACAACAGAAAAGCTAGCATGCTGCTCAGCATCAAAAAGACTCTTCTGGCAACTAGCCCCAGCAGTCCTTGGCAAACAGATGGTAAAGTGGAGGAAGTGAGTCTATTCAGCCAGGCTCAAACATTTGATGGTGACTGCAGCCACAATTTAAAAAAAAAAAAAAAAAAAAAAAAAATTAAAAGAGGGGTTACCTAGTGGAAGGCTGCAGCAAATCTGGGGAGGACATTTAAAAAAGTAATCCTTTGTAGACAAGTCTATATTTAAAGCCATGTCTTCCCAGCTTTGACATTACTGAAAGTTGGACCAGAAGGCTGAGCACCAGGGAATTATGTTTCTGAAACAGTGTTGGACAGAACTACCAAGTCCCTCTGGACTACAGAAAGAATCAAATGGGTCAATACTGAAAGTCAGTTTCCAGTAGTCTGGATTGATAACACTAAACCTCAATTAGATTAGTCTGAGCAGATAATATTCTGATGCTGGGAAAGGCTGAAAGCAAGATAAGGGAACAGGAGGATTATTAAAATTGACATTAATAGAACAGAAACATGCTCAACTGGTTTTAAGTCCATGAGGTCAGAGTCATAGGACCACACATAAAAACTGGGGGGGGGGGATTGTGGGGAGAAGTTATGGGATAAGCTGAAGCAATTAGACACATATAGATGTACTATACATCAGGAATTTACATTTCATAGACAAACCCAGGTTGTCAAAAAAGTTAAGCAAATTAAAATGCAGTCTGAACAAATTGGATAAAATATTTTTCAATACAGCTGTCATAAGACATGTGACTTGTTAATTCAGTCATTTGCTGGCAAATCTTTTCACAAATATGCTACTAAACAGATTGTGATTAAAAACCATGACTAAGTTAAAATTCACTTGCAACAGCATTGCTGCCTTCTAACTATAAAGAGCAAATGTAGTCCTAAAACTGAATCTGGAGAATTCATACAAATGGATGGGACAGGCACTAGTCCCTGTGCTACAAGGCTTGGTTTTGAGTTAAAGGACTTTAACACGTGATTTGACACCTGCACCCCAATGTCTTTTAGGACATTGGACAAAGGGGATTTAATTTTGTCTGCTCAGATGCTGTAGAAGCCAGGTTGTCCAACATCCCATAGATTGATATCAAAGTGACAGTAGGTTCAGTGGTATTTTATTGCCCAGCTGGACTTCAACATTGTGGGTTTTAAAGGATTGGTCAAAGTCAGGAATTATTCAAACCGAGGTTATCCTCCACTCCTTCAAACTAGGTAGAAGTTTTAGGAAAGTGAGAATGTGGAGGCATTTGACGCCATGATGCGCAATGTGGGTCAAACAAAGATCAGAGTGCGTATAAAAGAAGCTTGATGAGGACGTGTAACCCTGCCGTCACCAGCAGCCCTTACCTCTACCCGGTTTCCCGCAAGTTCTGCCAATTCTAATAGCGGAAAGGCTGGTGTTGACCTGTCCCACGTGCCGTCCCCCCATAACACAAACCCCGGTACAAGTTACCGTACAGCGGGTTCTAAAACAGCTCGCAGGAAACGGGTGGGAAATGAAGGTCAAACACCCCGCCGCTCGTGCGCGCTCTCTCTCACACACACACACACACACACACACACACACACACACACACACACACACACACACACACACACACACTCGCTCTGATGTTCTCCAACGAGAAAGCTAAATCCTGTTCTCATCTGAATTTTAAAGCCTCCCTACAAACTCATTGCTGGAAATAACATCCGTTTACGACACGAAAACACGGTCGCACATGTCACGCATTTACAGCCGACCTTACCTACTACCACGGAAAAGAAACACTTTGACTTATGAAAACTCTACAATATCATAGCTTAACTGAACCCCACCGGTGGCCGCGCTCCTTACCGATGTCCGAGCTGCAGAAATAGTCCTGCGGGTGGTACGGGGCGCACGAGCACGCGTCCGCCAGCTGCGGGGGCACAGTAAGCGCAAGCGCGCTAAGCAGCGCAAATCTCCACATGCCCATGCTCGCCTTCCCGCTTCCCCCGAAATCCCGCTCCTGTCCCGTTTTGCGCTTTCCCGCAGTTATAGTTGCGCTGGGGCGAACCCCGCCCACAGCTCTTTCGACCCACGTGCTGGACGACCAATCGCTGACAGATGACGTCATTTAAATACAAGCGGAATTACCGATCTTAAGCGACTGCTGTACCCCCCCCCCCCCAAATCCCGTGCGACTTGGTAGACAATGGTGGTCTACTCTCACTCCTACCTCATGACAGAAGGAAACTTTTTATTAAATGTGTACGAGGTGGCGCTACTGCCTCACAGCACCTTGTGGTNCACTCCTACCTCATGACAGAAGGAAACTTTTTATTAAATGTGTACGAGGTGGCGCTACTGCCTCACAGCACCTTGTGGTTGAAATCCAGCTCAGTGTGCACGTGCACCTGGCTTTCCTGCAAGTGCTCCGGTTTCCTTTCACAGTCCAAAGTGCGATGTTTTACTTTCAATTGCCAGTAAGGTGTGTGGGTAGCCTACGATGAATGGTATACCCCCTCCAGGACCCCTGTGACTCTGGAAATAGACAAGCGGTTAAGTTCCATTTTCCATGAACAGAAAGGTATAGTAAGTGTTTTCTGCACTGCTAGTTTGACAGCAGTATTGAGTGTCGATTATCTGATTCTCGGATTTATTTGTTCTCAAGTTGCAAGGTGGGGTTCATGATGTAAAATCTACTTTCTGATGTAAAATCCATTTTTATTTGCAACACAAAAGGAACCCATACATGTTTTTTTCCCCATTTTTTAATTGGATGGTTTGCGGTTCATCTGTAATCATTGTTACAGTGAGATTATGAGTCACTGGCCACTTTATTAGGAACTCTTGGACAGCTGCTCATTTATCTCAGTTATCCAATCAGCCAATCATCTGGTAGCAGCGCAGTGCATAAAATCACTCCGACGCGAGCCATAAGCTTCAGCGGATATTCACATCAAACTTCAGGAGAGGGAAGAATACGATCTAAGTGATTTTGACTGTCTCACGGTTATTGCTGGCAGATGGAGTGTTTTGAGGGTTTCAGACACTGCTGCTCTCCTTGGGTTTTCACACACAGAGTTGATCAGGATGATAGGAAAAATAAAAAACATCCCATGAGCAGCAGTTCTGTGGGTAGAAACACATTGTTGGTGGGAGAGGTCAGAGGAGAATAACCAGACGAGTTCAAGCTGACAGGAAGGCTACCGTAACTCAAATAACCACTCTTTACAACAACTATGAGTAGAAAAGCATCTCTGAAATAAGCACAGAATGTAGGAATCCTGTGTCAACACAGAAAGAACATGTAAATCCCTCCCCAGAGCTGGCTTCAAACCCTGCCTCAATGCACTACTCACCAGCTGTGAGGGTCTAGTGCTATATGCTTCATTACCATACCCCCCAGGTGAAAATTTCCAGTGGATGTGGCAGCATTGAGGAGTATTTGATTGCTGTGGCCCATTATTGGGTCTCATACAGCCATAAAAACAAAAGAAATTTGCTTTTTACTGGTAACTACATCTCTTATTTGTCAAAAAGAACTGTGGTGAACATTCAGTGTGGCCTCGGTCTGCTCTGCTCAGGTTTTTATTTCCCTGGGTGGTGCAGTTGATACAATAACCTGTTCTCTTAACTGGTTCTTGATCCTCTAGGTACTTTCACTAAGCCTTGTGGCTGCCTGAGGTGTGGCTACAACCACACCTTGATGTACAGCACAGTCTGCTATGTGTACGGCAACACGTGTCAAGGGCAGCCACTTAGTTGCTGAGTCTGCACTTTTATATTGTCCTTAGTAAACAAACCTGCAGCCATGGTTCCTTATTCTGTATTGTGGCCAGGCTTCAGCTTGCCACATGGTGCTTTTGAGAATAACTTACCAATTGCAGAAAAATCTTGGATATAATACAATACTGTAGTGAGCCCATCACTGACCTGGAAATGAAGTGTCAAGATGAAATCTAGTTAAACTAGTAAAAGTCTATAGACCTTGTGGCAGGAGAACATGACTGAACTAGACTGTGTAGGTGAGTCCTATGTATCACCCCTTGTTGTGGTAATGTGCTTAATGCTAATGAGTTTGTCAGAAGTCACCAGAGGGTGTTGCCTCTTACGGTTTTGGGTGTTGCGTTGCAACTGCTGTGAATGAATGTACTCTTGTGATCCCTGTTCCCCTTTAGCTCTTCCTTAGAGGAGTGTTCTGAATTGCTGTGCTGTAGTTGAGCATAATTTTCATGTTCTTGTAGAATGAGACCTAGTTTGCATGAACTAGAAACTTCTCTTGTCTGTCTAGTATTTAATCATTTAACCATAATTCCAGTCAGCTCCTGCTCATGTGTCCATATTGCACATTTATAATAGACTCAAGGTTCATTCAGAACAAGAGAACTAATGTTTTGGTTGTGGGATGAGCTCACTGCCTAGTGAGGTGTTCCCAGTCTGGAAAGTTCTTGTTGCTGGAAAAGTCATGCAAAATGTAACTATTTGCTGATCATTACTCACTTACCCATTTCCTTTATGTTGCTTCCACAGTGCTGGAACCTGCATTTATTCATTGGGTTGGAATGTGACGTGGGGGTGTTTGTGAAGTCAGAGGCATGTAGAACAAAGCCACTGAGCATTCAGCTCAATGACCCCCTTGTCTTGCAAGCACATATCTGAATGTAGAGATACTGTCTAAGTACTCTTACACTTATGGCTGACTGTAAGGGCATTTAATGAAAGTGAAGAAAGTGATCTATCGTGAGGAATGTCTGCAGATATTGCAGTGTTGTGGTTAGTTGATATTAGGGCTCAATGTGTAATTTTTACCCTTGAAACTAATGGTAAATACATCTTGTTAGAGAATGTGCCTTGTGATTTTTTTTTTCTGTGCAATGCATTGCATTCGTGAGGTAGGGAAAAACTCATGTAAAATTGTTGCACTGTTAATCAAGAAGTATTTTGCAAAGGCAGATTTATTAGGGTTTATTAGGGGAATGATCACACTGAAAGGAAAGTATGTATCAGTTATTAATCACTGTTGGATGTCAAGTACTATACAAACAACTCTCTTCAAAATATCTTGTACGTTTTCACATTCATCAGTAGGATATATTTAAGCCCAGAAACAGTAATGTTTAATAAAGACTTGTGTGTAGTAAGCATGTGTTTTGAGCATCTGGTATTACTGTGCAATGGGCTGACATACAGGGGTCACCAGTACTTTCAGGAGGGGCTCCAGACTACGCAGCTTTGCATTAGGATGAATGGTTATCGCTAATGAATAAATTGATACGTCATTAAGGATACAAAAGAAAATTCAACATACACTACCGTGTCTGTCATCTATGGGATTTGTTATTTCCAAGAACTGGAGTGTTTTTTTTTTTAAGAGGTTAGATGTCTCTGGAACATATCTTCCCATGTAGTAATGTCTGACCATACTAAAAATAACAATGTCTAAAGCCTACATAGCCCAACGATTTATAAGCAATTTCCTTTTGGTTTCCTAATGGTTTGTCAGGTGACAGTCTCAGCTCCCCCCAGGTCACCACACCAACATTTCCAGTGGTTCTGAAAAGAACACACCCACTTGAGTGTGGAAAAGGTACACTTTATATTGTTGCATACCAGAGACCCATTTTGACATCAGCACTCCCACTTCTCATGAACCTGGTCTTCTGTATGGGTAAGCAAGTCCAAAACCACAGCTACTTCCTGGGAATGTAGCTCCTCAGTCATGGAGTCAAATGGAAAACATTCCACTCCTTTTTTAAGTTGGTGCTTGAAGTCTGACCTGATCTCAGTGGCACAAACTGCTGGAAACTTTTCCCTGCCCACCACATATACCGTTAAATCTTTATATTCCTTTATGTTTTATTTCTTATAGTACAGCAGATTTAGTTCATTTAGTGGACCTCTTTCTCCAAGTTGACTCACCATGTTAAGCTGCACACTATTACTTTCCGTTTTACATAGCAGGTCTAACTTTTACTAGAACAAGCAAATACTTTGGTCAAGGGTACTGCCACAGAAGATAGTGTCCAAACCTGTGTCTTTCAAATGCTAGGTAGTAATGCCAACCGCTATCATCTGCTGCCCCAGTGTCAGATCTGTACCAATCTAAATTAAAAGCTTTTTTTAATCTGATCTTTCTCATTCTCCAGTGATCATGCTGCTTGTCTTGGCTCTGAAAATGTTTGTGTTTTGATGACAGATGGAAAAAAAACTGCCAAAATCACAATTCCACGTGCACAAGCCAAAGAAGCCCTGGTTCTACATGGGGAAAATTCCTAGCCTTCAAGCTTCAGTTGCTCCGAAAAAGAGCTCTGCAATGGAGCAAATTCATTATATATGTTTCTCACAGCTTATCTTTCAACCAAGAGATGGTTCACATACCCTGCTTTGTAGGCTTTTGTGCTACCCAAAAGAGATACCTAGAAGGGAATCCTGTAGCCTTTGAAATATTCTCCCTGACAATAAAGCTGGTTGGAATCTTGCAGTTTATAGAATCGGTTCTTAGCAAAATACGGTCTCTTGGGGACTCTTTGGGGGGGGGGCACATTTGCCATTAGTTTTTGTTTAAGTGGTTTGATTCATCTTCCACTTCTAGTTAACAAAAAATTCAATTTAATTCAACTGTGAATTTCCTCGCTACCTTCAACTACCTCAGGATGTCTTAAATTTGATATCTTTCCTTTAGATCAACTATCTGGTCATTCTTTTGGACAGTCAAGGCTGTACAGGGAAAACATCAGTGGTTATATCACTGACATTAGTGACTCTTGTAAACCATTTGATTTCAGAGATGGTTCAGAGATGGTCTAAATTGCTGAAACATGTAACATATCTTTCAGAATACACCTGTATAAAATGTTACTTCCAAAAGTATTATGAATGACACTTCAAATACACTACTATGACTGTCAGCTGAATCATTGACTTGAATAAATTGCATTTTTCCACATAATGCTCTCTGGAATGAATTATCAGAATGAAATGTTTAATCCATACAAAAATAGCATATTCCAGTAAGGTCTGCTTCTATCTTGGCGAAGTGCCCCACACTTGTTCCAGGATGTGTCTGTTGCACGATTAAAGATGCTCCAGTAGCTCTTTCTTGCATTTCTTGTGACCTCATGGTCGCATTTCCTGGGCCTGTCATTTCAGTGTGAAATTGTCAGACTGATGAGCAAAAAGCTGTCCAGAAACGGGATGGAAACCAGATGCTTGGTTCCAGACCGGCCTGTGATCTCGGTGCTGGTCTCCGTGTTTCCTGCAGACAAGCCTGCTTTGTCTCCATTATGGCCATCACTGCCATTCCTTTGCTGGGCTTCCAAGAAGCAGTCTGTGAAGAGATGGATTCATCTTCAAATATAAAGACAGGGAGCACAGTCTGCATCTCCTGTACTAGCAGTAGTAATTTTATCCATATACAACTTTCATACTAGTTTTTTTCTGCTTAAAGTATGTTACAAAAAGACAAATTTAAAGGAACCAGCAAACTGCATTACAAATAATGACAGAAATAAAGTAACTATATTAAAGGCAGAATTTAAATTGTATGTTTTAAGCAGCAGCTCAAAGATATCCACTGAACCTGTCTGTAATAAACTTGAGGGATTTCATTCCACAGTTTCAGTGGCGAGTAACAGAGCTGCTGTTTCTGTCCTGTTATCTGTAACTTTGGGAAGATGCAGCAGGTTTGCTTTTGGAAGATCTGAGGTCATGGCTCCGAAAGGCACTCTGTAATGCAGTCTGGTTAACTCTTTGTAAATTAGCAGAGGAGTCTTAAAATCAGTTGTAAAAATTACAGGTACTCAGAGAGGTTCAGTAGCCCTGGTGTTGTATGAGCTCCTGTTTTTGTTGAGAATCTTGCCCCAGCATTCTGCAAAAGTTGTAGATGGTCAGTGAGCTTGTTTTGGGAGATAAATTTATTTTTATTAAGTTCTTCTTCACACAGCGACCCAGAGTGCTAAACAATACATCAAAAAAGAACAAAGAACAGGTATAAATAAGCCTCCAGGGAAAAGACTAGCTAGATGTTTAATGAGAAGAGGAACTCTAGTGGCTGAAAAGCAATAAAATAAGCTGAGGGTTAAGAAAACAAGGCATGGGTCAACTTCTCAACCTAATGTAATGTCTACTGGAAAACACATGTGATGACCTGAAAATCGTATTACTCTTGCCTGCAGCATGGAGCACTGAGAGTAAGAAATCTCTTGTCGTACAAAATACATATCCTGCTCTATAGATGGAGAAATTATTTTTTAAACTTTCACGAGTAAAAGCATCTACAAAAAGATTGTGTAAAAGTAAACAATCAAAAATGTAAAAAAAAAACATTTTTGAGATTTATTAATTTCATTTCAAAAATCTTTGAAATATATTTATATAATTTGCAGGGTTAGAGTGGTCCATTTGTATGATTTTGTATAGAGTAAAATAATCAGCTTGTCACAAAAATATTAATTGCTTTGTATTTAAGTGAAAAGTTCTATTTTTGTGTTTGAATAATCTGCCTCACATTTTTTCCTTCCATGGGACAGGGTTTGACCTCTGCTCAGTCTCTATATAGTTTGCATGGGTTTCCTTCAGTTTCCATCACATTTGTGACTCTAAATTGCCTGGTGTGTGCATGCATGCGTGTTTCCCCCTGATGGACTGTCGTCCTGTGTATTCAGGATAATTTTCAGACCACCATAGCCATGAACTGAAGTAGCAGTTTGTGATGATGGATGCATTTTTTTTCCCCAAGTAGTGAAAATAGGGCTATTTTCTATGCCTAGTGTTTTGTTGACATTATTACAACTGTGTGACTTTGGTCTTCCTGTATCCATGATGGTACAGCTCAAATGCCCTTACTTAGCTTTGTGTCTTGCATGTGGGTGTTGTGGGTAGGAAACTCCATATCATTGTATCTTTTGTGAACAGGCATTTTGATAAAGTAAGAGCAACAGGAAGCTTGTGGTGTCCCAGGATACAGTCACATGACACTTCTGTCTGACCTCAAGGAGCAAAATGAGCCAGACCTCCTGAAGAATAGGGCCTGGTGATAGGAAAAGAAAGCATTTCTCATACTCTGTAGATTGGAATTTAATTAACAGGTGGGAAGTTATTATTCTCCAATCCTTCGGAATGTAAACAAATTAATGAAAAAGGTCCCCCTTAGATAAACATTCTTCTGTTGGAATGTTTCCTTAATATGTCTTCCTTGTATGTTAAGTATATGTGAACGGGAGGAATAGGGCCAATGTTTGCTCTCATATCAGCTACAGTCTGTTTTGCACTGCTGTCATATGAACCGTGAACTGTGAATGGTGAGAGAGCACAAGATAACCATTCAGAGCATGTTGTTCCAGGTTGTGAGTTTATGCTCATTTAAAAATGTGTTTCATACTGTTAGGTTTAAAATGCATAAATGTTTGTTTCTATCTTAAAATGTGCTGTCTTTAAGAATAGGGCAGCTATTCTGAACAGTTTTCTGTGAGACTTGAAGCTGATTTAGTGTCTATTTGTGAGCTTCAGCTTAAGCCAGTGTGATGTGACCCCCCCCCTTACTTGACATGTATAATTACAATTTTTAAAAGTAGTCTTTGTTTTATCATTTTGTAGACTGTGACTGATGGTCTTGTAGGGAAAAATTATTCCCCTTCTGTCAAATGTAACATTGGTGTCATATTGACATATACATACTGAGAAACTTACTAAACTTAGTAAAGTGTTGATTGTGAAATCTCTTTTATAGCTCACGCTAAAATAGTAAAAACTAGCATTGATCTCACTTGTGTGACTCCCCTGGTGACTTTTATGTTGACATTTGGATCTTTCTCATGTGCACCATTCCTTGTCTGGTTGCCCTGCCTATATCATCTCTCCTTTCAACTCCTGTAGAATCCTGGCAGCCAGAAATAATGCCACATCATCCCATCATTTCATTGATTACCTGTTGTATATAGGTGTAACTTTAAGATGCTGCTTTTACCTTTTATAGTTCCAAAAGTTCTGGCACCACTCCGCCTTTGGATTTCCTCACGAGCTATGAACCAGAATGTGCTCTGCACTCAAAAAAGGGCCAGCTGGCTTGCAGTCCCAGAAATCCATCTGAAAGCTGTTGATGGCAGATTTTTTTAGCTACTGGGCCCCTAAACTGTGGAATACTTTGCCTCTTGCACTGAGACAGGTCCATTGTGTTCCAGCCTTCAAAACCCACTTTAATTTGTATTTTAACAGTTGTCCATAGCTGCTGTATTCACAGGCTGTCCTCACTTCTTGCTTTTGTACTTAGTACATTGGCATTCTGGTTCACCCACCCCAACCCCCCCCCTCCAAGATCAGTAGTGGTCAGCCTGAAAATGAATGATGGTTGATTCCCCCAACAAGCCCTGATAATACCAGCTGTGACACCAGCACTTCCATTCTGATGAGAACTGTTGACTGTATGATATAATAGATGAGATCAGCATACCTGCACCTGGACGTCAATTTGTTTAGCTTGTGTGCACAGGAATGTCTTATACTGCTGTATCCTTATTTAATACAGGTGCTGTTGTCAACCTAGAATGACCAGGAGAGGTGGACAGTTCCTGGCACTTGGACCCCCAGAGGTTTATTTGCCTCCCTCACCTTTTTAGTTTAAAGTTTTTTTTTTCTTCTTCTCTTCAGTTGCCACTCAGCTTACTCTACATAGCCTGTTTAGTCTTTATATAGCCAATCAGTTTTCCCACAGGCTTACTTACATCTGTAAGTATACTGTAATATACCCATTTATATCATGTGTATCTCTTGTTCAGTGCTCTGTCATTATGTGATAAGAGCTCTTTATAAAAATTAATTGATTCTGTTAAAAGATTGGTAGTATAGATTTACAGTAAACTAATAAGGAATGATGCATTAAACAAGATAAGAAAATTGTCCTTTTTTATACATGTAAAAATTATTTTTCTGATGTGTTGAGTCTGTTAATGGATTTCTCTCACTAAGATGCTTCCTTTTTATGCTGCAGTGAAACGAATGTTCTCATCATAAATTATGCATTTAAATCAGTTATTTTTAAATGGTGTGTGTGTGTGTGTCATAGTGTGTTGTTCTGCAAAATAGAATTATTAACGTAAATGATTTGAAGGTTATGTTGTATTTTAAAAGGTCTTGTAATGTTTGACATTTTAGGAGAAATGCAATTCTATGTTCATTAAGCTTCCTGTCTTGAACATATACATAATATGAATATGAAGTGCACTTTTACTACACGTTTGTTGCATAATGGTCCCTTGGTGATCAGTGCCATATGGTTCCTTCCTTCACAGAACCAAAGCAGAAAATAGAAAATATGTGCAACATTACCCTCTACTGGGTACATTGCAACACATACACTTTAGCATTCCTACAAAATATTAAAATGCTGCTGTAGATAAAGAAATTTATTGTACTCCTGTCACATTTATCACATTTCATTTATCAGGATGGTATTGGGGAGGAGAATATTAGAACAGAGGAGATCGTTGTGCATTAGTTTGTTTAGGTGACACCTTTGTCCAAGGCAACTTGCAAGGAGAGGTTACACAATTTGAAATGCTGCTTGTCTTGTGACAAACCATCTGATCACCCTGTAGGTGGAAATGATGTTCCAACCAACAGCCCATCTGGCACAGAAAAAACAATTTAATAATTCAGTACATATTTCAAGTAGTAGTCATAGCAGAGTGATACGGCAGGACACAGTGGATAAAACTAGAATGATTTACTAAAGAAATAAGTAAGAGAAAAGAAAATGGCAAAGGAGTGAAATGGAGAAAAATAAACCCGTGAGGTCCAAACAGCAGCAGCTGCCAACTTCCCCTAGCATTCTAATGTACTGTAACACAGCACATCAGCAAAATACAAGTGGATCATCTGATGCTGATTCAGTAGTGTGGACACCTAAAAAGGGAACTGCAGTAAGCATGCCTTGTAAGAATGAGGGCCTGGATAAGAAACTGGAATGCACAGCTGTTTGTGAAGATATTTTGTTTGTTAGTGAACTGAATGTTGAGAATAGACATCAGTGGTCCAATTTGTACAATAATTCTGTTAATAAAATGTCTGTCACAACAACAGATGGGCCCGCAGAGAAGCCAGCTCACAAGAGCCTGTGGTCAAAACTGTAATGAAATGTGTTTATTGCAGTTCTCAGACTACAACAGCAGGTGCCAATTATGGCTGTTTCATCAGATTCATTGAAACCTATTTGCATTGACTTGGATTTTCATAAGAAATAGCCAAATGGCCACGCAACACCTTAGACAGAAGCCTGGAGAAAGCAGGGTGCAGCACTGTCCATTCCCCCACATACTAAGACTCTTTCCTCACCAGGGGTCCAGATAAAAGCAGGAGAGCTCCCTAGAATGGGCCCAGGTTGGTGATGTGAGGGCCAATTTGCTGTTGCATTTGTCTGCTTGTTTGAAGAGGGACAGTCTCATTTTTATTGGATTTCTTAAACAAACCTTTTTTCGGTTGGTGAGTGTTACGTGTCTGTGTTGCTCCAGTTGTTTGGCGGTTGTTTTTCTGTTTTTCCCCCTGTCTCT
>UFQX01001090.1:0-13992 GCA_900497675.1 Arapaima gigas
TATTACATGGCACTTGTTTTTGAGGCTGAAGCAGTTGTCGCTTGTTGTATTACCAGGGAGGCAGGACCCCAACAATGACTCAAGCCCATGGGGGGGGGGGGGCATGATACTGTGAGAAGAAATCAAGTGTGAGATGACTGGTGTTCTGCTGTTCATTGACCACAGTACATTACCCCCCATAAAGTGCCAAAATAAATCAGGTGAGTAAATTGCCCAAATTCATTTTTCACTTTTATGGCTGTTGCTGGGAAGAGAGCAGCTTTTCTTTAAATACGAAACATTGCATTTGAAAGATAGTAAAGGGAATGAATATATGCAGAAGGCGTCTCAGTGCCTCAGGATGTTGCTGGTACTTGTGTGACATTAAGGGCGGTCATCTACGAGGAGCTTGTCCAGTTGGCCAGCAAGAATACCTTATTTTCTTTGCAAATAAACCCATGGCTCCATCCATCTGCTCTTCAGGTGGGTGCCACTTAGTCGCACGAGTGCTGCAGTTCTGCTCCTGATAGCTGTTAGCAGCGGAAATGTCCTCCATTCCCCAGGGGCTGACAGCTAGTTATATTAACTTTACACCCAGAATCAAACACCTCAGCTAGAGCCGACGTGACATCCTCATTTGCTGTATGTGTCCTTACTTCCACCGAAACACAGGCAAACACTGAGGGCCCAACTGCTGCTGCACTCTGCACACGTCCTAAATGAGCAGAATAGGATTTACCATGGTGAGGCACAGCTTCAGCATCACGCATGCTCACTTTGTTCGCAGATGACTTCTGAAAACTGAGGTCGATTAACCCTGTCTTCCAACCCGCATTCGGAGCCTTAAATAAACACATTTCAGCCAAAATGTGGCTTTTCTGAAAATTGTATCATGCGGCCCAAAATAACCGGAGCCAATATGCAAATGAAATTAAATCACCAGTCAGTGACAGAATAGAATATGCTAATTCTTTTAATTTACATGTTTTCATTTTTTATATTTTGCTGCTAAAGTGACTCCCACACCAGCACTTCATGTTAGGTGTCCCCACCCTGCTATTGAAAACCCTCAGTTCCAAGTTTTTCACGGTAACAATTTAAAGCTTTGTAATTACCTTAATTAAGCCCCTGATTACATTTCATCTACAGTCAAGTTAATAAAGACATCTCTTTGTCGTGTATAATAAACAGGGCTGACAGCTATTTTAAAAACGAAAAGTGGGAAAATTAATGTTGAAAATATTTATCAAACCATTTTCATTCAGCTTTGCATTAATCACTGCTGACACATGAGATGCACCAGATTGTAAAATTCCCCAGGATTTTGCCTATTCTTTAATATATTTCCTTGTAGAACATCTCTGCTTAATTTCTAGGATGGATGGCGTTATTATATTATTAAGATATGCTTAACCACATCTTGGAGCTTGTTTGCATACATTCTCCTAATGAAACTGTTCATATTAGCGCTGGAAATGGTGGGGGTTGGGGGGGCTAGGCACTGTTTTGTCTCTTGTTCCCCCTGAGGTAGTGATAATGGGAATCTTTCATAAAAACCCATTTTCTCCTTTAAACAAAGGAGGAGAAAATGAGGGCAGTACTGGGGACCACATTAATCTGGGTCTTTTTATGATAATACAAGTCTTGTGTGTTTTTCTTCCTTCCTTTCTTTCCGCCCCACTCTCTGCCGTTGAGCTCTAATCGGAATAAATGTTGAAAGTCCATCCTTCACCAGGGAAAAACTTAGTGATTTAATGGAGAATTCATGTGTGGGCCTGTTCTGTCTAAACAGTAATCGCATTTCGTAGAAATCTGAACTTTTTTCCTGTTTTTCATTTATTTTGCTGTTGTAATGCTTACATTTGGAGTAAATCACAGGGCACATTTGCCCATCTGTCATTCAGATCCCAACCCAGCTGCTCACGCTTGACGGACACGGAGCCCCGTTTTAACGTTAAATTTTTCACGTAGCTACACTAGCACAAAACTGTTTTTCAGATCCAGTGATCATCGAAATTAACTCCCAGTATTTATAAGTTATCAAGACAAATTTTCAAATTTGTGTTTCTAATTCCTAAAATTTGTTTGTAGTTGATCTGTACATACCTGGACAGTAGATGGCAGTAAAGAGTGCACAAACAGAAGAGAAGTGTGGGAGCACCTTGATTCAACTCACTTCCACAGTGTTCACCATTTGTTTTTGAGTTTTCCTGAGTGCTGGCAATGAAAAATAAAATAATGAACTTTGACTGTACATCTTTATGGGGTGAATAAGTCAAAAATTAACACAAAATCGGATTTTGTGGAGACATTTTTATTTTCAGTACTTTAATTTATACTGCAGCTCATATTAGTACAATTAAATTGTAAAGCCATGCAGAAAGTTTTTTTTAAATTATTTTAATAAAAGCAATATCAAGGATTTTTGCAGAACCTAAATAAATAAAGTTTTTCTTGTGTCTTAGCTTGCAGTTGCACACAAACATACTTGTTACATACATACATACATACATACATACATACATACTGGTCCAAGTTGTGTTTGTAAGTTGAGGCTCTAGTTTACACTATTGACACTACTGACAGAAGCAGCTCTGCTGGAGGAAAGTGCTGAAAATGTTGATTTGCACGGAAGGAGAGAAGTTTGATTGGGGACAGTGTGCTTTCAACTCTGGCCAATAAAGACATCCATGTTTTAAGCTATAAAAGTCATTGCAGCAATTGTGTTGGAAACATGGGCAGCGTGGTGGTGCAGCTCCTGGGCTGTGGGTTCTGAGGCATGTTTGAATGCAGCTCAGTTTGTGTGGAGTTCACATGTTCTTCCTGTGTTTGCATGGGTTTCCACTGCGTTCTCTAGGTTATATTACTGTTTAAATGTGCAACTGAAGGCAGTTTAGTGTAATGGAGGCTACCTGAACCAAATGTGTTATCTGAATATTAGTGAGTCATTGTGTGTCTCTTTGGAGAAAAGTGTTCCAAATGACTGAGTATTAAAAAAAGGTTAATTTTGCTCAGTCTTAAATGATTTTCCTTCACGCTGCACTCGTACTCACTGACCGACCTCTGATCTGTTCAGCAACACACTGCAAATACACATTTTGCCGCAGTTATGAGTCTCCTTCAGAAAAAGTTTTCCATACGGCAGGATGGGGCCTCATTTCAGTATGTACTTAGTGCTGTAAACACATTATTTTGACAAATCAGAATTTGGCAGATATGCAGATGAAAATACAATGTTTCTGTTTGTTGACCGACCAGAGCTGCCCAGTGATAAGGGGAAAATGCAATTAGGAAACAGCAGGGTTCGTTCTGGGACAATGTCACTTTGGCACAGTGTTGAACAGCGGAGGGACAATATGGGGTCATTCACAGCCCTGAGGATAAAATATGCAAAACATTTGTAATGTTTGTCTATTCTGGAGTTTGTGTTTACTTTTTATTTCTTTACTATTTTTTTTTTCCTGGCACTGTTTCAGTGCAGTTAAATGTTATGATTTGTAACTGTGAAGTTTGAAGTTCAGGTAAGCCAGTACATTTACATTTATCTAATTACTTGATGCTGTTCTCGAAAGGAACTTAAATGATAAGCAATTTGAATGGATTCATCCATTTATGCAGCTGAAACCTTTAGTGTATCGTACTTTGATCACGGACACTAACGTAAGATTTGAACCTGGAGCGAACGACAGCAGCTTTAACACTGCACCACCTAACTGGCCCCAAATAATGCTGCTAGCTTCCTTGGACAGACGTGTCAGCTGCGAAACATGGCAGTTTCCATAACACTTCTTTTGTGGCACAAAGTTGTATTTTTGTTGGAGATCTTGCCTTCATCCACTCTGGGGGTTTGTCTGCGGTTCAAAGAGCATTTGGTTCCACTGGTGTGCATTCACAGGGCAGACTGGCAGACGTCCCCTGCCCGCCTTGCTCCAGACCTGCCTCCGCTTCTCCCAGAACTTTATTAAGCTAGATTTACTGCGGCGCACCCCTGGAAGCATGGCGTGCATCTCAAACGGTACAGCAGGGCTCCCCTGCTGCCAGCTAAACGGCCGGCTGGAACCGCCTTTCGCAGCTCAATTTCAGCAACAAATACCACTAACATGTCTGGTTAGGGGACTCCGGCGAGCTGGAGGTCCCAAATTGAAGAGGAATTGAGTTTCTAACAAGACTCCGGAGCTCTGCTTAGCATTGACATGCTGTTTAAGACACAACTATTAGAAGCGCCCGTGGTCAGCATGCACATTGAACCAGGGCCCCAGTTTGTGAGGATTATTGGGATGGGGGGTCAATTCTAATCACTAAGGGAGCAGAAGAGCTCATGACCAGTCTAATCTGGTTCAAAGACTTAACACTGTTAGCTGTTGCGTTCTTTTTCATGTTGTGTATACCCATCAACAAATTTGAACAGGACTAGAGGTCTTGTTTGCACCAGAGGAACCTGTAATGAAAGAGCTGGAAAAGGTCTGTAATGTGCTGACATATCTCGCCGAACTGTACAAGCAGTTGTATTTTCATTAACTGTATGGAAATGTGAATGCTGAACTTTAAAAGAGCAGGGTAAGAAAAAAAACATGGACTCCTCTGAACTCTGGCAATGAGAGGGGACAATTATGAGGATATTCTGGATTGTCAGGAAAACAATTGGATGGATGTTGGATCCAAATCAGAGGAAGCACATTGAACACATCAAGAGAAGATCTGATTCTTGTCACTGTAATCGTTTGAAAAGTTGATTCCATCCTGGTTTTTCCTCCAATCGGTGGCAATGGTCACACCCATTTTAACGCAAAGGACACAAGTGGAAGTTTCTGGAGAAACTGTATATATGTGGCTGCTGAGTCAATATCATCTAGATGGCACTTACAAAAACAGCCACTTGCCCTTGTGAGGAATGTTTGGACCAGAAGGACAGGGATGCGGTTAAAGTGGACTACACCTTCCAGAGGTTTCAGGATCAGTTTTTGTCCCTGCAAATGACAGCTGTGGTCACCTTTTTACCCAGTTCATATGCTGGCTGGTCACTAGTATCCAGGGCCTATCTGGTCACCATAGCGGTGTCAGGCTTATCAGCTGCCGCATTGCCACCGTAGGAGGTAACCTGGCACTCTGAGAGGCCTGCTGTCCTGGGCACCAGTGGATCATGGGATGTGGCTGCATTGAGTAGGAGGAGCTTGTGACAGTGAGTTTTTGGATACTTGCCTTATGACAGTAGCGGAAATCGGACAGAAAATGAGAACGGATGTTTTAATTTTGGGTTCCGCCCTACCTGGCCCAAGGCTGCAGATCATGATTAGGAATTTGAAGCATGAAATCCAAAACAGTGGCTTGTTTCTGTGGTAATACATTACTCATCCTGGGCCACGACGCAGCCTCGCATTCGCATCCGTGTCATTCGGCAAAGGCCCATTTGTGCTGAATAATGAGTGCATTTGTCTTGGGGGGGCGGGGGGGTACCTGAGGTATCATTACCGCACATCTGCCTCCCTTTGTTTTTCCTCGCAGCTGTCATCCAGCTCGCCAATCTATTCCCCCTCATCAGTATGTGCATGTCCCCTTTGACTCACGTGTTCATAAGGTAATTTTGTACAATTTCGGGTCGCTGTTGAATCAGTTTGGCATCCATTCATCTGTTTAACCCATTGAGTCATGGACAGTAAAAATAAACATTTTGATTTCGTTGTCTATCTGGACTGAGTTTTGGTGGAAAGAGGTGAGCAGTTAGCAAGCTAACACTTAGTAAGGCACTTGAGTCTCATCTGATGGGTATTTTTATTAGTATGTCTTCTTTTAGCTGATGCTTGTCTCAAAAGTAGCAGTAGTGGTGGTGGTGGTAGTAGTAGTAGTAGTAGTAGTAGTAGTAAGTAACTGTGATGTTTATACCGCGAGCTATTTACAGTGCTACCTGCCCCTTTTATGCAGCAGGTTAATTTCTACCATGTCAGTTAAGAGCGTAAGTACCTTGATCAAAATATCTACAGCGGAAGCAGGGACTGATACATAAATCCTTCAATTGCAATGTGATGGCTCCAACTACTGCTCCACCTACTGCCAGGTATGTTTAATTAATATCCCTGTAAGAGATGTCATATCAGAGCATGAGCACAAAAGCTTGTTAATGAAAGCTAATTGATAGCACACTTAAAATAAGTGTGCTATGACAGATGTCATGTACAGTGAAAAAGACTCAAAAGCTCTATAGGCAGTAATGATGGTTTATGTGTAAAATCCTTAGCTGAACTTTTCTTCTCGGAAGCAGTGACGCGTCACGCTGCTGAAGCCGTTGAAAAGAGTAGGAGCCAGCTTTCCGCCTGCTATAAAGGGAACAGCCGAGGCCCAGACACTTTAATGTCACGGATGACAGTGACTCATCGAGGTCTTCCCACAAAGAGCTGATTAAAAATGGCCCTTCCCTGACACAAAGGGCTCCCGCCGCACCTAAAGCTGGATACCACCCTGTGGCAGGCTAATGCCCCGTGCCCCACAGCCCGGGAAGACTTCTTTAATTGGCTCTTCCAGACTCTCCCTTCATTGCAGGGCTTCAGAGGACCAGTCCTATTGGTGGATACCTTCTCAGGAAACCACAGCAGTCAGTTCTTCTACATGTCTACATGAATATGTCATTAATGTGAGTTAATTTAACGAGGATGCGACAAAATGAAGGTCCACTTTATAGCCTGAAACCGGGGGAGGGGGGATGTCTGCACTGTGGTTTTGGTATTATTAACGTATCTTTAAAAAATTCATTTGATGTACTGCCAGGAGTTACCACCATGGAATTTGACTGCTCCCTCTTCCTTTGACTGCCCAACACCACTATTAAGATATTTCAGTCTCTGTGTCACATATCATAAACCTCCCATTTATGTTGAAAGAAAGACCTCAGGTCCATTTTGAAGCCAGCAAACTCTGTCTGTTGTGAATCAATTTGATTACATGGAAGCTAAGATATTAAGACAAAAAAAACTCAATATCCCCAGAGAACTGCTCAGATCCTTTTTGTGATATGAAAAAAGGTTTGTGGTCATTGCAGACAAAAAAAAAACAAGAACCTGCTGTGATGTAAGACATGGTTGGAAACTGAACTTAAAGAAGATAAATTTCCCCCATGAAACATTTAAACCTGTCTGTGATCATGAGAGATGCAAAACCCCCAGTTTTGGCTTTGCAGCAGATGGAGGACTGCTAAAGGTGGATGGTAAACCTTTCCATCCGTTATCAATAACCCCTCATCCAGTGCAGTGTCACTGTGAGCCAGAGCCTATGCTGGAAGTACAGTATATGAGGGTTAAGGCAGGTACACCTAGGATGGAATGCTGTCCTTCATAACAACTGCACACACTACAGGTAATTTAGACTATACCCTTACATGTATTTTTTTTCATGTATGGATATTTGTTTACAGTATCAGT
This sequence comes from Arapaima gigas, assembly GCA_900497675.1. Lineage (NCBI taxonomy): Eukaryota > Metazoa > Chordata > Actinopteri > Osteoglossiformes > Osteoglossidae > Arapaima > Arapaima gigas. The sequence goes on from UFQX01001090.1 coordinate 7,389, forward strand.
CTAGAGAATCTTCCATGTAACCGATTCTTGACAAAGGATTGAAAGAGAAGAGCAAAATATTCACGGTGTAAGCTTTAATTCTGTCCAAAGCAATGAGTTAAATTTTATAATGTGCACAGGGTTAGCAAAGCAGAGAGCTTCTTCAAGGTAACTCAGCACTCAAGGCGTAACGGTACAGTGGGTGGACGTGTGACCTCGTGCCCTTGTTCCTGACAAAATGGATAAATTTTTCTCAACACAGAGGGCCAGTCTGGCACTTCTGAATGTTGTTCTCACTCAGGTATGAGGAGCAAGCAGCCATCGATCAGCTCCGAAGAACTCTCATTTTACACCTGAGGTGTTGAAATGGACCTTTCTATGAAGAGTAAGGAGAATAACCTCTAAACTTGGTGCCTCAGGCTGGGAACACAGTGCAGCACCTGAATGCCGCCTCTTATCAAAGTTCGCACCTAAATGTATCGGTCCAGTTAGTCATTAATGACACACCGATCACACCTCCACCTTCTTCCAAAATCAGCCAGATAGGTTTTTTTTATTTATTTTTTAGGCATCTGGTATAAAGCGTTACAGTCATCAGATACACATTGTTGTAAAAAAGATGGAAGAAAAAAAGATTCAAAATTAATGGTGGGAGATTTTTAGAACAATTAGGACAAAGAGTAGAATCAACAACTATTGTGTTTATGGTACTTTTAGTGGTGAGATTGAAAAATCTGTTTTCGACTTGCAGCGTCTCAAACAGCCAAATTGTCATCAAAGCACAGTTAACCAGAGCAAAAACCACGAGGAAAACTACATACACACATAGTCAACCCTCAGTTTACCTGTCCAATTGGTTCTTGAAAAGTCTGCGTAAATTGAAACGGCTGTAATTTTTTATTATGGGAAAAGTAATATTGCTTCCCAGCCCCTCGGAAAGCCCCCAAACTAACTTTCCCAAGTATGGATAAAACACTGTAAAAGAGTAGTGTGCGCAGCGCAGCACACACATACACTCTGGTGGTGCGCACGCGTATCGTGCCAGTCAGTCTAATGAGGGAACTGAAATGTCTACTCGTGTGGCTAATAAACAAAACAAAGTTTATTCCACAGCTGTCTCCTTGAGGGAACTTTTAAAGAGATGCACTTGGCGTTGGGAGAATGCAGAACACGTCAACTTTTGATAAATAATGCAAAACATTAACGGTGTAAGAGAACCATAACGTAAAATGCTCATCCACTGACCTAGATATTTACGCGTTACATCTCCTGTTAAAGACACAACAGCACCTACATGAACTTTGCTTGCACCTTTCTCAGGATCCAGCGCTTGTCATAATGCGACCCTCAAAGGCATGTACACTTTATATAGAATGCCCACCCACACAGTGTCATTTTTAAAAAAAAATATTTTACATGCTTTTTTTTGCTGGAGTGTGTTGTATCAAGCAGATTGGCGTGTAAATTGAGCAAGTAAAACTCAAATTGCGTTCTAGCAAAAATGAGTAAATCCAGACTATAAATAGAGGGATGACTGTACATAGATACATCACATATTTACTCACACAACTTGAAATTTTTCAGAAATATTTTAATAGAGAAACAACTGGCTTTAATGTCTGCCTGCTCTATAAAAAATATTTATATGATTTATTATGCATATTACCAAGTAAAGCATAAACACGTCTTAGAGTGAAACAGTTCTTCAAATGCACATCACCAGTGTGTAAGCAGCACATTTTATTGTGTGGTGGGGCAATGCGGATGAGCATGAGGGATTTTGCAGAATTAATGCTCATCCGTTGTTAATTTTATCCCTTATGAAATACATAGATGTTTTTGGTCATAAAAAGTTTTAAGTGAACTTGCAACAAAAAATGAACACAAATAGATGAGTGGCTGTGAAAGTGTGTGTTTTCAGAGACATAGTTACATTCATGTAATTTTGATTTTAGAGGTGACAGTCTCTAATTTAGATATTTTCCAAAGGATGAATAGATTTTTTTGGAACAAATTCAGAAAAAATGGATTAAAGCTAATTGTGCTGCTCAGTTTTTTACACATGTATAATAATGATAACATTAAATAGAGGAAAAACTTGAAATAATGGCTTTCCTCGTAGTTTCATTTTTTCTGTTGTTTTGTTCAGATCTTTTCTTTCACTTTGACTTCTGTTTTTTTTTCCTGACGGTTTTTTTGTGCATTTTAATTTGCATTTCTGGGCTGTGATTATTTCCTTAGAACCGATGTCTCCTGTTTCACATCTGTTCTTGGTTGCTGTCTGAACAAATATTTGAATTTTAGAGTCCTATTTAATTTCACATGTACACAAATATTAATTGCAAGTTTTTGATTTGACTGTGTTAAGTGTAACAACTTTACTAAGGAAAAAATAATCCATGACAAACTGAGCCACAAATCATCTAAGACAACTGTAATAACTGCTGCTCAGTAGCTACATTTATTCCTGTTTTCATATGCTCACATTGGGAGGAAGGAAGATATTAGCACAGTAAGTCGTTTCATGACAGAAAGAGAGAGCGAGAGAGAGAATTTCACATTTTAATTTACCTGCATCTAATTAGTCCCCTGCAGGAAAGGTAATTTCTCGCAGGAAGCTTTAAAAGAGGTTATCGGGGTTCATGTATCACTACAGGAATGCTACAAAACACAGCAAAAGTCACCTGCTGACTTGTCTTGTCTTTGTGTGTATAGAGTACATGTCAAATATTTTATGAAATCTGCTTGAAACCACAATTGTTTTGGCTCAAAAAATGCAGTAAGTGGACGTTTGAGTATAAGTCAGTGTTATGAGTTAAAGCTAGTGAGAATTTGTAAGGTGTAAAGAGCATGAGCATATGAGTTGTGCTTGTGTGGGGACCTCTGTCCAGGGGGAGTGTGATGGTGTGGGGCTGCTTACTGGTCGTAGAGTTGGGGATCTTTAGAGTTAATATCTACCAGTGTAGCTAATATGGCATACTTCAGCGGCAAGCCGTTCCATCAGGGTTTGGACTAACTGGGAAGCCCTTCGTTCTTCAGCAAGGTACAAACCTAAAAAATACCTCAGAGTTGTGCAAGTGCTGTCTGGCTAAAAATAGCAGTGAATGACATCTCAAACTTGATGATGTGGACGTAAATTGTTTAATATTATATGAAAAAGCCACTTCCAGGAACAGTACTCGGGTTTTTTGAAAACTTTCTACGTACAATGCAATTTGTGTGTGTGGATTTTTTCTGATCAAATAATCCCTGATCCAATTTGTAAAGGATCAATAAATGTGCATCTTGTTTAATTTCAGTAGACACATCACAGAGCACTACGAAAGAGTTTATCAAATTTTTTTTTTCCCCCTTATTGTGTGGTGAAACCATACTGTGTCATCCGTATACAGAGCCTTCACCCGTGACTCAGAGGTCTAGTCCACATCTCTGTGGTCCTCTCCGGATGTTTCAATGGCACTGTTGCCATAATCCTGGTACTGTGATAATTTCTTAGCGAACGAGGAAGAGGAGAAAGGCTCCAATTAACACCAAGTGTGATGGGGGAGGGTGGGAGGAAGGAGGCCAGACAGCAGAGCCTCCACTATCCTATTAGCAGTTGCTCTCCAGCCTTAATTGTCAGGGAGTGGAAAGCAGGCCGTGTTCTCAGCCAGCGCTAACCTTTCACACATCTCTTCAAAATGTCAACCCTCAACGAAACTTGCCGAAGGCGAGAGGGGAAGAAAAAATCTTTTTCCTAACCCGTGACACAGGCTGGATTTTACACTTTTGCATTTTCAAATGACTTGGCATTCAAAGCCCCAACACCTTTCTTGACATTATTACTTCCCCTAATGAATCAGATAAATAAACTCAAAGTATGTTAATACTAATTTGTATTTGACATGCAAGGACTATGTGAGAGAAAGTGAGGGAGTGTTTCTGGAGTGGGGGAAAAACGATTGGGGAGGGAAAAAAATCAAGGAGTATGTTGAGTATTTGTGAAAGGAATTGTCCAAATGCTCTTCCCCTGCCAACTGTTTTTAACATCCTGTCATGAGCAGGTTTGTAGGAGACATATGGCATGTGTGACCTTTGACTCCTAGCTTGTAGGAGGACTGCTGTATATGCAGGGGGGGGGGGGGGGTGACTGGTCTGCTGTAATTGCTGGTTTTCACGTTCGATTGAAAACTAGTGGTAGATGCCAGTAAGCCTTCAGATGTTTTTGCTTCCATGCACCTGTCACACTGTGTCTATCACGTGATGTCCTGGATGGGTACGCTGCCTTGAAGCTGGATAAAATCTTGCTCCTCAGAACAAATACGCCCAGCCACAAATGCTATCGGTTCAATATTGAGGATGTAAGTTTCAGTGTTACATCATCTACAAGGACTCCTGAAGCTCTCTGTGATTCAGAGCTCCTTCCAAACCCTATTTTAACTCATTTACAAAGACTTCCTTGCTGCAGCACAGGAATACCTCCAAATTGATGGCCTGTCTCTCTAAATCAGACAAGAAGGTGGTTGTCTTTGTTACCGGTAGGCTTGTCTATTGCAGCTTCTTGCTGTCTGCCTGCCCTGCCTATGTCACACCCCCATTTAACTCATCCAAAATGTTACAACTAGGATTGTCATTGGCTCCTGGAAATACTGCCATCTTACTCCAAATCACTGTGATCTCTTCACTGGCTACCCGCTGCATATAGGTGCAACTTCAAAATACTGCTTTTTAACCTACAAGGTGCTCAAAGGTTTGGCATCACCTTACGCCACTAACCTCCGCAGTATGAGCCAAGTTGTGTGTTCACAGAATGCTGACTTGCCCATAGTCCAAGATGCAACAGCCTATCACTAATAAATAGATCATTAATTCTGGGGCTGGATAATGAATTTAATGTCCTCAGACTGTCTGTTATTGGTTCAGGCAGCCTGTGTTTGTCTATTATTGTTACTTGGATGAAGATCAAACCATGTTTTATGAGCAATGCAGAAAAAGAAAATGTGCTTCAAAGGGTTCACAAACTTTATCTTGCAACTGTGTGTCACCATAAAAATGGAAAGTCTGTATCGTACAAATCCCTTCTGTGTCGTTACATTCAGTGGAACTTTGTTGAGCACCCTGCAATCCTGGTGAGAAGAACGTTATAAAAAATCAGTTCGCTGTGTTTCATGATGACTAGTCGACAGCGGATGACAACAATGACTGGCAGTGAGTGACAGCTGAAGGTGACAAAGAATAATGAGGGTAAAGAGGATGATGACAGTGAATGATGATGGTAGACTGATGAACACAGATGACCACAGTGAATAATGACAGCGGATGATGACACTGGTTGTTAATGGATGATCGCAGCAGATTATCACGATTGCTAACAACGGATGGTGAGGGTATAGGTGCTCTGTTAGACCCTCCACTGTGTTCTCACTGCCAACAGACATTGGTTGACTCATTCTGGAACTGGGCCATTGAAGATGTGTTGTACAGACGCAGGCCATTGTGCAGTATGTACTTTGTGGAACATGTACGTATTGATTGTTGGATATGTCGTTGGTGGAACCAGGTCATTTGTGGAGCGTGGTCGTGTATGTTGAGGAACGTGCTGATTCTGGAAGACAAAATTTGGGGGACAACCTGATTGTGGCACATGCTCATTGTGAAATATGTACATTCAAACATATGTTGCTTAAATATGTTAATAGTAGAACATGTAGAACATGTAATTTTTAGAAAGGGACTGTGGAGCACGTTCCTTGTGTAACATACAGTACATTATGGAAGAGAGTCATTTCAAAACCTAGGCACTGTGGGCAGAAGTGGCTTTCAGTTCCTTAGTGACTTTGCATCCCAGCCTTAGCCTGGACTTCATTAGTAAGGCTTTTCTTGATAAGAAGCTAAGCGTTACATGTGGGGATTTTGCAGTGTGAATTAACCTGTTAGTCTCTGCGTCATTATTTGTCCGAACAGGGTGAATAGCTTTATCAAATTTTGCACAAGGGCAGATGATGCATCTGATAGTGCTTTCAAAGGGGATTCCTCTTATCCTTTTGGGCTTTATAGCACAGCCGCACGATTCCTTTCAAGGTCATAGCAAGACGCGTGTGTGACTTTGCGGATGTTCTCCTGACCTATAAACTCAACACTTCTCAGTGCTGGGTATTTATGTCTCATGGCAATCTGTCGAATTACACACTAGGCTAACCATCATAACTCATTTCAACCATGTGTTAGTTTGCTGAGGGCTGCATATCAAGAGTAACCTTTTTTTAAAACCGGTGTCATGATTCACTGTGCCAGCGAGGTATAATAAAGTGGCTCGTTTCAGTGAAAGAGTCGCACACACCTACTGGTATTTACATTTAATTTCTCGGGGCTATAACTGTCTTGGATATATTCCTGATAGAGATAATCCATTGTAAGTGACTCCTTGAATGAGATTAGGACATTATAATTCCCTGACTCAGACCATTCAACCTTTATTTTTATTGTACAGTTGTTCTCTTTCAGTGATCAGACCAGCTTCTTTTTCCTTGCATTGTGAAAAGTTAATTTGAGAAAACTGTTTTTGGTCGTCTTCTAGCGAACAAATTCTCCTCAGTGGATGTGCTTGTATTTTTTTTTTTTTTTTTTTTTTTTTTTTTTTTTTTTC